>JAQQSW010017520.1:0-11446 GCA_028646575.1 Pseudocheirus occidentalis | reverse complement strand
TAGCAACAGATGTGCTTTCTGTCTTTTGGAGAGTTTTGGAGCTTGAAAATCTGTTTAGCATCCCATTTTATGAGTTTTTTAGCGTGTTTGTGTGGGAGCTGTGGTGCTTTGCTGCTTCTATGCTACCATCTTGGCTCCACCCCCTCACCAATCTACATAAAACACAGATTTATAACATTATCCTGGTGAGTGGTTTCATTGTATCCCCCCAAGTTAGAAAATTCTGCAAGGTTTCTTCCATAACAAGGAGCTCAACAGGAGTATAAATCCTATTGGGGCTTTTGCCTAAGGTACGGTAGTCCAGGTTGCCATTTTGTTTGGAGATAAAACTGAGATTGTGCAAGACTTGCTCCTATTGGATATCACTTTTCTTTCCCTTTGAATTGAAATTGCTGGTGGACCTACAACAATTCTGATCAAACATATTGACACCATCCCCACAAAGCAGACACAGACTATTATCATCCAGCCTGGTGTGCTTATTCAGGTTTATGAAGGTGAGAAAGCAATGACTAAGGAAAACAATCTGCTTGGCAAGTTTGAGTTCACAGGAATCCCTTTAGCACCCAGGTGTTCCTCAGATTGAAGTTACTTTTGATATCAATAAAAATGGCATCCTCAATGTTTCTGCTGTGGATAAAAGCACTAACAAGGAGAACAAGATCAATATCACCAATGACAAAGGTAATCCAAGCAAAGAAGACATCAAGAATATAGTCCAGGAGATCGAGAAATACAAGACAGGATGAGAAGCAGAGAGCCAAAGGGTCTTCTAAGAATTTTCTTGAAATCTTGTGCTTTCAATGTAAAGGCTACCACAGAGGATGAAAAACTTCAAGGCAAAATTGGTGATAAAAAAAATCCTTGACAAATGTAATGAAATAATCAACTGGCTGAATAAGAACCAAATTCCTGAGAACGAAGAATTTGAGCATCAGAAGAAAGAATTGGAGGTCAGCAACCCCATCACTACTAAGCTGTATGCAGAATGCAGTGGGCATGCCAGAAGACAAGCATGTTGTATTACCAGGGGGTCGAGCAGGCCCATCTAGATGTGTTTGTTCTGTATCCATCTTTGAAAAGGGTGACTAAATGCACCCAAAGAAAAAACACTCTACACAGCTTCCCCAAAATTGAAGAACTCAAATTTGTTACCAAGGCAGTAGCAGTTTAAAAATAATATTTAAGCTACTGTGATAAACTGGGCATTCTGAATACTAGAATGTGTGCAGAGGGAGGAAAATACACAACACTGCACTTCATCAGTACTGAAAAAGGGAAAATGCAATTCTTGTCCTGGAGAATAAAATATATTTAAAATTAGAGGAAGAGGAAGGAGAAAAAGAAGAGGAAGAGGAGGAGGAGGAGGAGAAGGAGGAGGAGGAAAAGGAGAAAGAGAAGGACGGGGAGGAGGAGAAGGAAGAGGAGGAGGAGGAGGAGGAGGAGGAGGAGGAGGAGAAGGAGAAGGAGAAGGAGAAGAAGAAGAAGAAGAAGAAGAAGAAGAAGAAGAAGAAGAAGAAGAAGAAGAAGAAGATGATGATGATGATGATGATGATGATGATGATGATGATGATGATGATTTGGGCCCCGGCATGAAGAGGAATGCTGAGAAATGAGAAATGGGGCAAGAGATTGTTATAGTAGTCCAAGAAAGAGGTAATGAGGATCTGAATTAGAGAGGTAGCAATAGTACTGTATATTTATGGCAATTTCAACAAGTTATTATTAAAGACAGGCAAAAATGATTCAAATAAAAGGAAAAAGAACTTGGTTCAAGCAAGAACCAAGATACAAGTCAACCCTGAATACAAATATAGCCATTTTTCATACTTGACCATATTAGCCAGAATTTAGTCTCTAGGTGAGACTTTGTACTTTTGAATATTACACTAATATCAGTTGCTGATCATCATCAAAAATAATTTTGGTCTGAGATTTTATCCCTGTTATCTCCCACCTTTGATAATCCCTGATTTTAAAATAATGACATAAACTCTAAAAAAATAAGAGGAGCTCATATTTTTACACCTTCAAATTCCACATTATCAAGATTTTGCTGTAATTAGTAGGTAAGAGTTTTCTTTGGATTTGATCCACCTTAAACAAATAAAAACAAATATTTTTCCACTAGCTAAAAAGCATCAAAGAAAAGAATCTAAAATAACCCATTAAAATAATTTGTGCTTTCCTCCCTGACCCAAGTTCAGGTTTAGTGTATAAAATATCCTCAGATAATAAGGATAAAACTAGATTTGTTTTTTAGCATAATTATTTTATCACATCAATACAGGAAATTTCTGGTAGGAAAACTCACTCTACTGTGGCAGATCAGCAACCCTTAGAGAATTGCTTGGGGCTCTGAAGGCATAAGTTAGGGGTTCCCAACTTTAGTTATGAGTACTACCAGAAAAGATGACAAGCTTGACAAAGACTGGAGAGAATGCTTCGTACGTGAATATAGTTTACTATTCCTATCCCAACTGTAATGGTGTTTGTGAAGAAGACTGTGGATTAGAAAATGGATATTAAGGAAGTGGACACAGGGTGGGAAAGAAATGAAGGGTTATACTGCATCTGAAAATTTTGAAAGGGAAAGTTGAAGGAATAATTCTCACTCATCAAATCTAAAATGAGATTTTGATATAAAAATTCTTTTCCCCTACAGCAAGAGGAAAAAATAGTAAAAATGAACTAAATGATTACCAGAATCTCCAAATAGATTTTCAGTCAATAAAGTTACGAAATTATTGATGTTCTCTTGGAACAGTATGTGACATACATAATAATGCTCACAAGGCTTCTCATTCTTCTTGTCAATCAAATACAAAGCAAGAAGCTGACTCTGACATTAGGGTATCTCTTTCAAAAACCATATTGAGAGTAGTGGAGTCAAGATGGTAGAGAGAATAAAGCCATTGGTTAATAAGAAATAGAAGCAGGAACTTCAATTAGATATTTGATTATTCTGACAAGCATTTAACAACACTGTTGCTATAAATGATGTCTTGTAGCAAATAAATTTTCTTTATGAAAAAATAATTTATATGTTTCATTTCTAGTGCTCATGCATAGCAAACTCTGGAATTAATTTCCTTTCTATTGAACAAGGGATGCAGAAATGTTTTCTGAGAGCCAAGGGACACAGAGACAAAAAAAGGTAGGGGACTTGCACATGAACACTCACTTTATATGTGTCAGAAGGAGGACCCATAATCAGTTCTTCACATCTATAATAATGGCACTTCAGCCATTGCTGTCTCTAAAACCCACATATATAGCATTACTATTTAGAAAGTTAGTTGGACAATGCTAAACAGATACAGATTTCTCACGGAGATGAATATCAATATTGATTCACCTGAGAGATAAAAATTGATTTTGGCAGTTCCAAGGTCTGTATTCATATCAGGCTATCTTTCTTTATGTTCCCTAAGATTCAAAGTCAACAAATTAATTGTCACATGCACATCCTAAATATTTTCATTAGACTGCAAGAGAACATATATTTCCTTCTCAATTTTAAGAAATGATGAGCAAATGAGAATAGATGAAAGATTATATCATAGGTCTAAAAATGACTCCATACATTTGGATACCTATGACCTTGCACTAGCCATTATTTCTTTTGTAGCATTGGGTCATAGTTTACATATTTAAATCATTAAGCTTGCTGATTTACTTTTTCAGGCAACCACCTTTCTCCCCCATTCTATTTTATCTTCTCTTCTGACTCCCTTTGTTATATTGTTGTTAGGCTTATTCAAATATTAAAACGGTCTTGTGATTCCATGGATATGAATATTCCCTCAAGGAATATAGATAATAATCCATCTATAATTGCTCATCCTAAATAATTATTGTCCATATATGTCATTGCAGGGGGTCTATACAACACATCCAAGGACTTCTTTGCTTTATCTGAATGTGGGTTAACAATGAATAATCATGCTTTGTAAATTATTACTATGTGCCAGACTTTGTGATAAGCTGTGGGGGTTCAAATACAAGGAAACAAGACAGCACCTGTCATCAATGATCTTACAATCTAATGAGAGAAGGCAACACATGGAAGGGAGATGGAAGGGGGAGGGAATTGGTATGTGAACAGTAGCATGATTTGAAAATGGCAGCCAGAGAATGAAATAAAGATATTATTCTAAGCAAAATAAGGCAAAAGTCTGCCCATCAGAGCCCACAGTGATTCCAGGAACACAGCTTAATGTTCCAGTAAGACAGGAGTGAAGATGAGGAAGGAAATGTTCAGAGTGTAGGCCACTGTAATCATAATGGAATTTAAAGATCCCCTGTATTGGATTAGTTTTCAGCTTGTGTTAAAATGCAGAGCTTGTGTATCCCACTTGTGGAATGGACTTGTTGACGTGAAGAAAGAGGGCTGAACTGGGAAGAGCTGGGGCTATGGATTTAGAGAGAAGCCCAAGTAGAGAAAAGTCAAAACAGAGAGAAGGCCCAAACAGAGAGAGGCAGAAGAACTTTAGGGGAGCAGTATCGTGGAAGCAGAAAGAAAAGAGAATTGCAGGGGGCTAGAGTTGCGGAGAGAGAGATTCCTGAGGGCCAGTTGGAGCTGCCCAGGACTTTTGAGAACTGCCACCTGGAGCTGTCTGTTTTGATGTTGTCTTGCCAGATTTGTCTGCTGGTGAGGATAGTGCTGTTGTTGCAAAGGTCCTGGAACCTTGTTGTTGGTTCAGAAGCCCTAAAGAAGGAATTTCTTGTTGTATGTGTACGGAAATCCTGTAAGATGGTCTTGCTGATGTTTTTAGGGGTTCTAGGAATGTACTTCAGGCATAGAGTGACTTGATGAGGACAATGGCAATGTATATTTTGGCTTTGTTAAGCTTTGTCTTCACAGGAACAGAGATTGCTGAGTACTTGACTCCTGTCAAGATGAAGAAAAAATCCCTCCTTGGGTATTAAATGCTGTGATGATATCTTAAACTTATAGCTTAAGGATGGATGGCCTTTTGGGCTCCTCACTGCCCCAAAAGTGATTGGCATTAATGGATAATATTGTAATTCAGTTGTGATCCAGGGGTGGGAAACTTTTTACTTTTTTGTGCTCTGACTGACCAAATGAATGTACTTTGTTTATGATTGGAAACTAACCTACATTTGAGAAGAGAGACTTTGTTGACTAACTACATGAATGTACTGCCTACGGATGGGCTACTTTGACTAATGTACTGCCCAGGGGTAGGGTACTTGGACCTTGGTATTTTACAATTGAATTGAGGACTTACTAAATTACTGAGTTATGCTATATTTTTATTTTCTATGAATGTTTTGCCTTAATCTATCACTGAATAAATGGAGTTTGTTATGCTTGTAATCTTAACCTGGAAGTTGTTTTGCTTGGTCTTATAGCCACATGGTTTAGAATAGTAGCTAGGAGTAGAAACCAGTGGAGTGTGCAAGCTGTCCAATTAGCCTTCTGCTGTAGGCTGATTTCAGGAGATGGCAGCAGTTTGAGTTAATACCACCTCTGTTGCCATCACCACCAACAACAGCAGAAGCAGCAGAAATAATAACAACCAGGGCCATTGTGAACCAGTGCACTGTAGAACAGACCCAGGTAGTTTGAATTAGCTTGGCCCCCAAGTGGATTGACCTGAAATCCAGCTGAGAGTCCTTTAGGCAAGGAGTGTTTAAGAAATTTTCTATGGTTCCAAATAGTTCCCTCTCTACTACCCACAAAAGGACTTCCTTATAATCTACTATCTTCTTATTCCTTGATTTGGCCTGGTATTAATTAATAATCATTTTATTGCTGT
Source organism: Pseudocheirus occidentalis (assembly GCA_028646575.1). Lineage (NCBI taxonomy): Eukaryota > Metazoa > Chordata > Mammalia > Diprotodontia > Pseudocheiridae > Pseudocheirus > Pseudocheirus occidentalis. The sequence goes on along the minus strand of JAQQSW010017520.1, from coordinate 5,660 downwards.
AGCTGTTGTGGTTATTATTGTTATTATTATTATTATTATTATTATTATTATTATTATTATTATAGCAATAGTTATCTAGGAGTCCCTAAGTTTTGGGTTGCACTGGATATGGGAGACATTCTCAGAATTTTCTCACTCTTACCACATAACTAGTTGATCTTCTTTTTTCTTTCCTTTTCTTCTTTTTCTTTCTTTTTGCCACTGGGTCTCCCTATTTTGTCCAAGTTAGAAGGGCAGTGACCACAACTCATGAGTACAACTCTAATATTGATGAGCATGAAAGCTTTGAACTGCTTCATTTCTGACCTGTGGCAGTTGACCCCTTCATACGCAGCCTGGTGGTCCCCTCCCTCAAGAAACTTACCATATAGCTGCAGAAAAGTAAAGATGGGGCCAGAGGGGAAGGCAGAGCCAAGAAGGAAGATTAAAAGCAGGGACTTGCTTGAGCTCTTCTCCAAACCTCTCCAAAAACCTGTAAAAAATTACTCTAAACAAATTCTAGAGCTACAGCACGCACAAAATGAAATAATGCAAACAATATCCAGCCTAAGACAACCTGGAAAGCCTACAGGAAACGTCTATCACACTGGAATGGGAGCAGAGTACAGTCCAGTATGGGCTGCAGCAGGACAGACAGGGATGGAGCAAGCCTCAGAAGACTAAATCACTGGCAGCTGTGGCAGTTTCCAGACTTCTTAACACATAAATAACAAAGACAACATAGAAATTCAACGGGAAAACTCTGTGACCTGGGTGAGAGAGGAGTGCAGTCCAGCCCCAGACCTGGGATGGCAGAGGTGGTAGCAGTGGCAGCAGCAGCAGTGACTAATCCCAGAACTCTGAGCCTACAGATGATGTGGGTATCAAGCAGTAGATCAGATGGGGATTGCAGAGATCTCTGCTCGTGCTGATGCAGGATTCTCTTACTTTGCCTTTCTTGGACCTGGATCTCAGTCCTGGCAGGTGGTCCTGGGGTGAGGAGGTGTGGTGGTGAGGCAGAGTTTATGGCTTCAGTGGAGGAGAATGCTCCTCCTAGTTCCAAGGCAGAAAAGAATTCTTGTGGTCACTCACAGACCAGAGCATATACCAGGAAAGGAGCAAGTATTTGTCGTTTGATTGTGCCACCTTGGAAGAGTGGAAAATTTATACTTCCCTAGAAGTATCTTTGAAATCAGCCTCATAAAACCCCTGGCACTTGGGACAGTACACCCAGCCAGAGCCTCACTGTAAGGAGAGTCCTACTTTGACAAAGAGTTAGAAAGTGAATTTGGCTGGGGAAATAAGCAAATAGCATAAAAAAATCTAAGACTATAGAATCTTACTTTGGTGACAAAGAAGTTAAGACAAGACAACCAGAAGAAGACAACAAAGTAAAAGTTCCTACATCCAAAGCCTCCAAGAAAAATATTAATTATTCATAGGCCATGGAGGAGCTTAAAAAGGATTTTGAAAATCAATTAAGAGAAATATAGGAAAAGTTGGGAAGAGAAATGAGAGTGATGCAGGAAAGTCATGAAAAACAAGAGAACAGCTTGCTAAAGGAGACCCCCAGAATATTGAAGAAAATAATACCTAAAGAAATAGACTGACCAGGGTGGGGCAGTGGGGGTTGAGCCAAGATGGTAGAGTAAAAGCAGGACCTTGCTTGACCTACAGCTCCAATCACCTGCAAAATATGACTCTAAATAAATATTAGGGCTATACAACCCACAAAGTGACAGAGAGAAACAAATCTTCCACTGAAGGCAACCTGGCAGACCAACAGGGAGGGTCTATCACACTGGCCTGGGAGCCGAGCACAGTCCTGCATGAGCCATACTGGCCCAGACTAGCAGCACAGACCAGCCAGAGTAGACTTCAGGAGAGTGATCATTTGCAGCTGTGGTGGTTTCCAAACTTCTTAACCAATGAATGCCAAAGAAAATTAAAAGGTCAATGGGGAATCTGGTTGATGCTGAGTGAGAGAAGGGCACAGGCTGGCCCCTGGCCGCTGGCCCCAGGGTGGCAGAAGTAACAGTGGCTGCAACTGTTATCACTGCTTCTTCTTCTGGCTGCAGGCCTAGAGATCATAGGGGGACCGAGTGAATGTCCAGAAGGCATTTGCAGGAATTTCTAGGCTGGCGTTGAGGCAGGATTTTCTTGCTCTGCCCTGATTAAATCTGGGTCACAGTCTTGGGTGGTGGTCTTGGGTTGAGGAACAGTGGTGTGGCAGAGGTTGTTGAGGCTGTGGAGAGAAAGCTCTCCTCACAATTCAGAGACAGATGCCTGGAAAAAAATCCTGACAACAGCTGCACAAAATCCCAGAAATTTGGGAAACAGCACTCTCCACTCTGGAAGCAGAGGCCTACTATGACAAGGATCTCAAAAGTCAAATAACTGATGGGTAAGACGAGCAAACAGAGGAAGCACAATCAGACTATAGAAGCATTTTGGGGGGATAAAGAGGATCAAAACATAGAACCAGAAGAATAAAAGTCAAAACTCCTACATCCAAAGCCTCCAAGAGAAATATGAACTGGTTGTAGGCTATGGAGGAAATCAGGAAGAGTTTTGAAAATCAAGTAGGTGAAGTGGAGGGAAACATGGGAAGAGAAATGAGAATGATGCAAGAAAATAATGAAAAATGAGTCAACAGCCTGACTAAAGAAAATAACACCTTAAAAATAGACTAACTCAAATGGCAAAAGAAGTCCAAAAAGCCAACAAGGAGAAGAATGCCTTAAAAAGCTGAATTGCCCACATGGAAAAGAAATTCCAAAAACTCACTGAAGAGAATAATTCCTTCAAAATTAGATTGGAACAAATGGAAACTAATGACTTTATGAGAAATCAAGATATGCTAAAACAGATACAAATGAGTGAAAAAAATATATAAGGCAATGTGAAATATCTCATGGGAAAAACTACTTACCTGGAAAATAGATGCAGGAGAGAGAATTTAAAAATTATTGAACTGCCTCAAAGCCATGATCGAAAACAGAGCCTAGACATCATCACTCAAGAAATTCTCAAGGAAAATTACCCTGGTATTCTAGAACCAAAGGACAAAATAAAACTTGAAAGAATTTGTCAATTGCCTCTTGAAAATATCCCAAAAACAAAACTTCTAGGAATATTATAGCCAAATTCCAGAATTCCAAGGTAAAGTAGAAAATATTACAAGCAGTCAAGAAGAAACAATTTGAGTATTGTGGAAACACGATCAGGATAACATAAGATGTAGCAGCTTCTACATTGAGGGATCAAAGGACTTGGGATATGTTAAGGTCAAAGGAGCTAAGTTTAAAACCAAGAATCACCTACCAAGCAAACGTGAGTATAATACTTCTGGGGAAAATAAGGTCATTCAATGAAATAGGACTTTCAAGAATTCTTGATGAAAAGACCAGAACTGAACAGAAAATTTGACTTTCAGATACAAGAAGCAAGAGAAGCAGGAGAAGGTAAACAGGAAAAAGAAATCATAAGGAACTTATTAAAGATGAACTATTTGCATTCATATATGGAAAAATGATCATTGTATATTATGAGACTTTTCTCAGTATGAGGATAGTTGAAGGAAATATATATGTCTATATATGTATAGGAGGGCATATATGTGTGTGTGTGTGCATGTACATGTATACATAGAGAAAGTGCATAGGATGAGTTGAATATGAAAGGATGATATCTGAAAAATAAAATTAAAAGGTGAGAGAGGAATATATTAGCAGAAGGAAAGAGGGAGAGATAGAATAGGGTAAATTATCTTACATAAAACAGGCAAGACATAACTGTTACAATGGAGGAGAAGAACAGAAACATGAAAGAGAATGAGTCACTTTACCCTCATTGGAGTTGCCTTAAGGAGGGAATACCATACACACTCAACTGGTATTTTGCCCTACAGGAAAATAGGAGGAAAGGGAATAAGAGTGGGGATGACAGAAGGGAAGGCAGATTGGGGTAGAGGGTAGTTAAAAGGAAACACTTTTGAAAAGGGAAAGGGTTAAAGGAAAAAATAGAATAAATGGGGGGTGGTATAGGATGGATGGAAATATAGTTAGCATTTCACAATATAACTACTATGGAAATGTTTTGCATAACTACACATATACAACCTATATTGAACTGCTTATCTTCCCAGGGGAGGTGGGTAATGAGGGAAGGAGGGAAAGAATCTTGAAATCAAAGGATGTAAGAGAGAACAGATTGGGGGAAAGGGTATTCAGTATGCTTGCTACATTGGCGTGGGGTTGGAAAAGAGATGGGGAGAAAAGTTATAACTCAAAATCTTGTAGAAATGAATAATGAAAACTAAAAAATAAGTAAGTTTACAAAAAAATGGACTAACCCAAACGGCAAAAGACATCCAAAATCTCACTGAAGAAAATACCTTAAAATTTTAAATGAAACAAATGGAGGCTAATGGCTTTATGAAAAACCAAGAAGTTTCAAAAAAAATAGAAGACAGTATGAAATATCTCGTTGGAAAAGCCTCTGACCTAGAAAATATATCCAAGGGAGATAATTTAAAAATTATTGGACTACGTGAAAGTCATGATCAAAAAGAGAGAGAAGCTAGACATCATCTTTCAAGAAATTATCAAGGAAGACTGCCTTGATATTCTAGAACCAGAGCGTAAAACAGAAACTGAAAGAATCCACTGATCACATCCTAAAAGAGATACCAAAAGGTAAACTCCTAGGAATATTGTTGCCAACCAGGAAATAAGCTATATAGGCAATTTGGGATAGAATGCCATCTTGCCTTATAAGAAAGTAAGGGGAAGCTTACATAACAATAACAACCACAACAACCACAACAATAAAATGATTATTAATTAACACCAGGCCAAATTAAGGAATAAAAGATAGTAGATTATGAGGAAGTTCTTTTGTGGGTGGCAGAGGGGGAACTATTTGGAACCATAGAATATGAATAAGAGCAATTATGATTATATACATACATACATACATACATATCCACAATTGTCACTGATGAGGGGAAGCACCAACACCTAACCACCCATTAGGGTCCCGCTCAGGACAGGCATCTACTGCATAGTAGAATACATCTATACATATTTACAGTCATCACCAATGCGGAGAAGCACCAACACCTGACCACACAAGCTGGGGAATCCTGGGTACAACCATTCACTCGGGAGGGTCCCAGGCAGGATGTCTCCTCCTTAGGTGAGATTCCAATTTGGGGACTCAATCTTTTTTTTCACTGCTTTTCTTTTATTATTTTTAAATTTATTTTCTTGATTACATCATTCATTTCCACAAGGTTTTGAGTTACAAATTTTCTCCCCTTCTTTCCCCTACCCTCAAGCTCAAAACAGTGGTCCCACCCCAAAGCCCCTCCCACAATCTGTTCTCTTTTATGTCCTTCTCCAACACCTCTCTAACTTTCTAGTAGGGCAGGGAGGGTCTCCCTACCCCAGTCCCTGTATGTCTTATTTCCCAGTTGCATTTGATTATATAGTTTTAAATTCTAGATTCTCTCCATTCCTCCCTTGTCACCCACTCCCACTGGAAGGAGCAGCAATTCAATACAGGCTGTACATGTGTAATTATGCAGGACATCTCCATGGTGGGCATATTGTGAGAGGCTGATTGTATGTCCCTCCTTCCTATCCTGCACCCCACCCCTTGTTTTGTTCTCTACAGTG
>JAQQSW010017519.1:0-11446 GCA_028646575.1 Pseudocheirus occidentalis | reverse complement strand
CTTCCTTCCTTCCTTCTTTCCTTCCTTTCTTCCATTCATCCTTCTTCCTTCCTTCCTTCCTTCCTTCCTTCCTTCCTTCCTTCCTTCCTTCCTTCCCCTTTCCTAGCTTCCTCCCTTCTTCCCTTACCTTCTTTCATCCCTTCCTTTCTTCATTCCTTGTCTCCTCACTCCAGCTCTCTTTTCTTTCTTTGCATTCTTTTTGATAACCTTAACTGTAGAAGTATGCCCTTAGCATACATGTTCCCCCATCCTTTTCCTTTCCTTTTAGGAATGCAACCACCTGTACTTTGAGCACAGGTATAAAGGCAGCAGATAGGGAAATAATTGAATATCACATATTCTGTGCTGCTCACTAAACAATTTTCTTTGCTATAAGAGCTTCAGTATTTGTAACTCTTGATAGGAACTACATTTTTTGTTTAATTTCTCAAATAGAGCTGTTGTTATTTATTTATTTTTCTGTTGTATCTGACTCTTCATGACCCCATTTGGGATTTTCTTGGCAAAGATCCTGGGGTATGTTGCCATTTCCTTCTCCATCTTATTTTACAAATAAACTGAGGTAAATAGGATTAAGTGACCTTTCCAGCATCACACAGGTAGTAAGTGTCTGATGCTGGATTTGAGGTCATGAAGAGAAATGTTTCTGATTCCAATGCTCTATCCACTGTTCTACCTAAATGCCCTTCAGACATAGCTATATACATATTAATATGTCATGCATAGTCTTTTTATGATTATCATCAACATCTAGGAGGTTTGACTTTTTATCCTAGTTGCCAAGAAAACACAAACCACGGAGGTAACATGACAACCAAACAATTAATTTACTAATTTTTTAAAGCCTTTTTTTGGAGGGGAGAAGTCAGGGCAATTGGGGTTAAGTGACTTGCCCAAGGTCACATAGCTAGTAAGTGTGACAAGTGTCTGAGGCCGGATTTGCATTCAACTCCTCTTGCCTGCAGGCTCAGTGCTCTATTCACTGGGCCACCTAGCTGCCCCAAAAGTCCATTTTTACCCATGCTTACTGTGGACATCTGGTAAATTAGCTATTATGCTGCATAGAAATAGACATCATTTGCTTCTTAAAGTAGCAGGCTAACCTGTGGTCTGACTTATCAGCAAGATTTGGTCTAGTATTATCTTTTTCCTTCCAAGGTACTCTCCATAATAGACAACAATAGATTTTAAGAAGATCTCATTAATCTTCATAGCAGGCTTTGAGTTGAACATTTAGCAAGTATAATTAGCTTTTCTTTGCAAAAGAGAAAAGAAACTACAGATATGTATAGCAATTTTCTGAGTCACACAAAGAATTCTTAGAATCATTGGCAATAAAAGCAAGAAATTCTTCATTCTATTCCAGAGCTATATGTACAGAATATTTTCCTCTCTGTAGTGTTCTTGTCTTATGAATATAGTACTGTAACCTCAGTTATAAAGACACTTCAAGTATAAGGCACTATTTTGTTAGGATTACAACTTCATAGAAACATGCAAATGACCCCCATGTGTGCCTTCAAAAAGAATTGCTTATGAAAACAGTGAAAAATAGAATTGTATATTTTCTCTCTTTTGTTGCTTATAATTTTATAACAAAGAAAGAAACATAAAAAGTGAAGGTTAAGTGTTCTCAAGTAAATTAGAATACCGTTTAGGTCTTGAGAATAATTTCAGTTTAAAAAAAACAACAGATATTCAGAAAGAACAACTATTACACAAAAGTTAGCTTCTCTAGAATTTTTTTTAAATTCTGAACTTTATGGTTTCTTCAAAATATTATTTTAAATGATGAGGCTGGACTTGAATGTCCCTCTCATCCCTTTCAGCTCTAAATCTGTAATCTTATGACCTATTTGTTGAAGCAATTCTTCTTGTATTTTTAGATCTATCCATTAATGTCAACCATGATTCTAGTTCTGATTATTATTGCATATAAAATGTGAAGACAATGGAAATTGAATAATAGGTAACTTTACTTGTGCTCTATAATTGCTCTATTAGTGCAATTTCATATTTACCAGTAAAGAGGAATTATAGCTTTTATGATTTATTTATACAAAATTAGAATAAATGGCATAGTAATATAATTATTTTATATAGTTTTAAAAATTGTATATAAAGAAACTGAAGAAATTCACTTACTAGAAGTAATAACATAAAACTCAAGTGTTTTTAATGAAAATTTCTTTTCAGTTAATAAGTAATTTTTCTCTTTTTCCTACTCCCATTGAAAAAATATTCAAAAATATCACTCATAACAAATATACATAGTCAAGAAAAATAATTTTCCCTATGATAAAAGAAAATATAATTGGGAAAATGGCAACTTTATATGGTAAACACAAAATAATGTCTTGCATTATTCTTTATGTGTAAACCAACTTTTCCTAGAATTTTTGAATTCTAATTTTTGAATCATCCAATATAAATTTAGGATTCCTAACTTTGATAAAATATATCTTTATACATTTGATATTAAATTCTCCCAATGTTCAAATACTTCTGGGAACTTATACATGATATTTAGCACTCTGTCCTCTGTCATATTGGCCCACTTAAATACTTTGAAGAATGTAGCAGATTGATTCAGCAGCTGCTGTCAGCCCGAATACGGTAGTTTCATCCTATTTTTGAATTGCATAACTACTATGCCATCAAATGCAAAAGGCTTAAATTGGAAGTGAAGAGAAAAACTGCAATTTCTCTCTTTAAAAGGTAGTAGTAAACCATCAGACATTTTAATAAGATATAATAAGAATTCTTAAAGTGCCAGGAACTCTACCTGGGTTTTAGGAATAACTAGAAAAAATGAAAACTAGTCACTGTCCGGAGGAATTTTCTGTTTGATTCTGTTTGAACGCTGTCTTCTAGAAAACTATGAATTCTTTTCACCAGACAGTTTATGGGAGACATCTTCTAGCTCTAAAGGTGAGTAATATTGTCTAGATTTGCTATATAAGGAGGAAGCTATTTTTAGGTAGGAAAAAAGGGAACCTTTTGATAGTAATGAATAACCATCTATTAAATCCTTCCCTTTTAAATTATTTATTTACTTTTAGTTTACAGATCAGTTCCACAAGCTTTTGAGTTCCAAATTTTCTCCCCTTCCCCCTAACCCCCCATGGTGGCATGCAATATGATGTAGGTTGTACAAATACCTTCACATGAAACATTTATTAAGTTGTAAAGAAGACTTATAACCAATGGAATAAACAGTGAGAAAGAAGAAACAAAACCAAACAAGAAAGAGAGAGAGAGTAGTTTGCTTCCATCTGTGTTTAGACTCTGCAATTCTTTCCCTGGATGTGGATAGCCCTTTCCATTATAAGTCTTTTGGAGTTGTCTTATAGCTTTGCATGGCTGAGAGGAGCCCAGTCTATTGAAGTTAGTCATCACAGATAGAAAGTGTCTGTAATTGTATACAATGTTCTCCTGGCTCTCCTCCCCTCACTCAGCATCAACTTATATTGTCTCTCCAGCTTAAGCCCTTCCCTGTTTAATGGGCCTTTTTGTGTTACCAGGGTCAACTCTCTGTCTCTCTGTCTCTCTGACTCTCTGTCTCTCTCTCTGTCTCTCTGTCTCTCTCTCTCTCTCTCTCTATCTCTCTCTTTTGGAATATGGGAATATATCCATATCCATTGAACATAATATGTAAGATGAGAAATGCTAAGGAAATGAGGAAAATAATTACACTAGGGATGTATTAAAATTGCTTTTAAATTCTTTCTTTGTCATGCTACAAAAAGGAATCATTGCATGTTGAGTAGTGAACCAGAGATTATCAGGTTACACTTTAATATTGGCACTTCAGGATGGTGTATTTCAGGAAGAAACTCAGTTACACAAATATGAGATATTTGTTTATCATTTTTCAGGAACTGCTTATAGAAAATAGCCTCAGGTTAAAGCAGTATTTTGCTATTTAAAAAAAATCAAAAAGAAACTTTCAAATTTGCCTAACTCTCAAGAAACAGCACAGACACTCATATAACCAGGCTCATTAAAACACATCTTAGCAAATGTTTTTCCCTTTATTTTGCTTTCCTTCTTAGGTACTATTTTTCAGTTCTAAATAATTCACATTGCTCTCCACTGGACACATGCTAATGCATTAACATTCCTTTTATCAGTCTTTTTTTTTTGCCTATTTCTTCTTGCTATATCCTACACCAGGGTCCCTGAACAGGTAGATTAGGAAGAGGTAGCATATCTTTAAAAACTTCATAATAGAGGATTCATCATGTAGTGTGCAAAGTATTAACGTTGTAGAGAAAGGAACATGTACCACTTCCTCATTTGTCATTATGGGCAAGCCATTTAACTTCCCCGAGACAACAGTGCCTTGTTTGTAAAATGGGGGTAATAATACTTGGGCTACCTACAAGGTTGTGAGTAAAACCCTTGGTAAATTTTAAAGCACTATGTAAATGTCATTATAATTTTATTTAAGCTTTCTAGACATGCAACTTCTGCTACATTACCTTTGTAATTGATGACATGAATTCAGTGTGAGTTACGAACCTGTTTAGTTCCTTCAGCTCTCATCAGTCCTTTCCCCTTCCCATCTCACTGATTCCTGAGAAGTTCCAAATTTTATGAAAAGCTAATATGCATCAGGTGGAGATTGAGGAAGTCTGACTCGAGCCATTAGATTCTGCTTAGTAATGTTCACTTTAATGAGGTAGACAATAATGGAAAAGTGATAAGAATACTTATTTACATCTAACTTCCATGGGGAATTTGACTCTACAAGTCCCTAAATGTTCAACACGGGGGGAGGGAGGGAAGTTAATTTAAGGAGTATTTCCACCAAATAACCTATTTTGGTAACTGATTATAGAATAAAGGCAATACTAGGTTTTGCCTACAGAGGGCAAGCTGTGGTAGAGCCTAGTGAAGGACAGGCTATCTGGTGTCTAAGGACCAATTTGGGGCAGCTGGGTGACACAGTGGATAGAATGCTGGAACTGGAGTCAGAAGACCAGAGTTAAAATCCACCCTTAGACACTAGCTGTGTGACCCTGAGCAAGTCATTTAACATTATTTGCTTCAGTCTTCTTATTTATAAAATGGACTGGAAAAGGAAATGGCAAACTGCTTCAGTATCTTTTCCAAGAAAACTCCAAATGAGATTACAAAGAGTCAGACATAACTGAAATGACTCAACAACAACAAAAAGAACCAATCTAGCTGTTTGGAAAGACACATAACCAACTTTGTCCAGAGGGATACATTTGTGGGCCAAAATATTGTTCAAAAGCTGCCCTAATAATAAATTATTGATGTAAAGGTGCTAGTTAGGGAAATGTCATTTAGAAAGAAAAGAGACATTTAAAAAATGTTTGCTATTATGTTCAATTGATTTGGTTGTTGAGTATCTGTTGGTGGGTTTGTTAAACTATTACTGCAGAGAGACATTTCGTAGTGTCAATTCTATGCTTTCTTATGTATAGAAAGCTAAGTTTGCATTTTAGGATTTTGAGGCTACAAGAGCCATCCTTCTGTACTTAAGGGAGTATGAAGGAATTGAAGATCCTAGCTAGAAAATATGTAAATGCAGGTGTAACATTTTTTTACATACATAGCTAAATTTATAATTGGGGAACTAGTTAGCACAGATAGTCAGGAAGACATGCCCCAGTTCTTTATCTGTTAAATGAACTGCATTAGGAAATGGCAAATCTTTCCAAGTATCTATGCAAAGAAAACCCCAAATAGGGTCACAAAGAGTCAGAGAAGGCTGTAACAACTGGTGAACAGCAAATTATTAAAAAAGAGGTAAATAGAAATAGAATAGAAAATAATGTGCCTTTTAATTAATTCTAATTCAGCAGCCTTAGAAGTTATAAGTCACTTAGAGTTATAGAATCATGGACTTCTAAAGCTGGAAGGTATGTTAGAGATCATTTAAGAGGCCTGCCATTTCATTTTCCAGGTGGAGAAATTGAAACCCAGAGAACTTTGAGTGACTCAATAATGGTCACCGAACTAGTTAATGACCAAACTAGGGCTAGAATCGATGATCCTTTCTGCTATGTAGTCTCCACTGTATGTTAAAAAAAAAAGGTTACATAGCTTTACTGAGAGTTGGGATAGAGGACCTGAATAAGGTAAAAGAATATACCCAGACCCAGGCTCAAATCTATATTTCTTCTTCCTACCTAAAGTCCCCCAAATTGGATTCCCTATAATGGTAGGTAGTCAGAGGTGATCTAATTTTTTGCTGTTCTGAAATTCGTTTATGGGGTAAACCAGAAATAGAAAGTATGCATGGAAAAGAATATATTTTGTCTCAACATATATACGAATGGATTTAGATAGAACTCCAAGTTATTTGCAAGAAGGCTAGATTTCAAGCACCCCTGGTGTTCTATGACAAGGCCAGAAGGTAGGACAAGTGTGCTAGTCATACAAGGCTCATGTAACACATGTTAGGAGAAAAAATGTTAAAGCATGAGTTAACAGCATAATTCTTAGAGCAAAAGAAAGCATTTAGAGTTTGGTTGGGAACACTAGGATATCTTCTTCTCTGAGCATCAGTTCTTATGTCTGTTTCCAAAAATGTACCCCAAGTAATTTTTTTTTTGGTTTATCATAGGATCTGTTATTTAAGTTATATACAAAAAAAACTGAAGCAATCTGGAGCTCTCAGATTGCTGATGGTATAATCCTTATATATTTAAATTCTAAAAGATAACTACTTTAAATTTTAAAGTATTTTTTAAAATGTATTATCATCATTATTAATAATAACATTTATGATGTTATATAAATAGAATCAACCAACTGAAAATGATTTAACTTTTGGATGATTCAGATAATCATTATGAACATCAATTGAATGCTTCAGTGATATCTTCAGGCCCTATTTAACGATAAATGCTAAATATGCTAAATATTCCCAGATACTTTGCTTTCTCAATTCTTTTATCTCTTTTTCTATTTTTTCTTTTTCTTCTTTTTCTGTCAGCCTATGAAATATCTTTTCTCATAGTTCTCAGTGTGATTCTGAAATAGCACTAGACTTCTCTTTTAATATACTTTCTTGAGAGTGGGTCATAGGATTATAGATACAGTGCTAGAAGGGACTTCAGAAGTCCTTTACTATAACCTTTTCATTTTACTCCTGAGAAAAATGAAATCAAGCAAAATTAAGTGACTTTTCCATTTGGATCCCAGAGGAAAAGATCCCAGGCAGGATGGTAGCCTCAGAGTCAGGAGGACCTAACTTCAAGTTCCTCCTCAAACATATGCCAGATATGTAGGCCAGGGTAAGTCGCTTAATCTCTCAGTTACACAGAACATTTCCCTAGGACTATAAGATATAGAACAGTTACCATTCTACATTGATGGAGGAGGTTTTCTTGACACAGTTCCCTATAGTAATAAAGTAGGAGATTCAAACTCTAATAATGAACTGTTTGCTTTAAAAACAAGCTACAGGTTTTGAAAGCAATAATATTGGGACAATTTAATAGTCCTCTTTCATCGTAGAGAAACAAAGGAGAAAATATGTAACTAAACTGATAGAAATGTTAGTGTTAAATGGTCACATTGAAGAATATGTGTAGTAATCAGAAACAAGTATTACTTTGAAAAATAGACCATGTTTTAGGATACAGAGACATAGCAAAGGAATGTAAAAGGCAGAAATACTGAACACATTTTTTTTTACAGACCATAATGCAATAAAAAAACCCCATAAAAACCCATAAAACCATAGCAAATTACAGGCCTAAATGCAAATAATCTGATTAAATAAAAGTTATGTCAGAGAACAAATAATAAAAACAACCAATAACTGTATAATAAGGATGACAAGATATGCCGGAATTTCTGGAATAAACCTAAACATTCTTATGGAAAAATATATATCCCTAAAAACCTATATTAACAAAATAAAGAAAGTTTTTATGTCTTTTACTCTTTTTTCTTCATTATAATAATGATCCTGGAAAGGATAACAGAGGAACATAGGTAATATAAAAGCAAAGAACATCCGTAAAATTTATTTATAGCTTGTTAGAATTTTACAATAGTAAGAATAAGTAAGCTCTGAGTGAGGACTCCTGATAAGTAAGCTTTGTTATATGAGCTTTGTTCAACTCAAATTTCTTCTAAAAGAGGTCTCTACTAATCCTCTGAAAAGTTATTCATATTTTTAAAAATACATGTTGCTTTTACTTACCTATATTCATGCCTTTCCTCCTTAATGGCATATGTATCTCTCAAGGACTGAGATTGTTTTGTTTTAATCTTTGTATTTGTAGCCTAGCATAGTGCCTGGGACTTAGTAAATGCTGGTTGACTTAATGAATGTATTACGTTTCAGCTTTAGATCTCCAATATTTAAAGTTATTCTTTAAACATATAAAACTAATTAAATTAAGTAAAGTGCACATTTTGACCATTTAGAGATCTTTCTTCCTTTGTTTATTTCTTCTTCTTTTTTTTTTTGTTCTGGGAATGGAAACATATTTCCTGGTGTGTAATGCTATTCTAGATTCTAAAAAATTTCCAGGTAAATAATATCAAAGCTGGTGATTTATAGTTACCTGAATGTTTTGTTATGAAAAGTTAATTTTCTTTAAAGCAAGTAAACAAAATTATAATTAATTGAATTATCAATATTAGACCTGAAGTCTAGCTACTTGCAAAAATAATAGCTTGGGAGTCTGCTATTGTCAGTTGCAACCAAATGCTTCCTGAAGTCACTGAAGTCTAGTAGGGATTAGGATAACCTATTGTGTCAAATAATGTGGCATTCAAACAAATCTAGATCCAAAATTCTAAACAAGAACCAAAGGATATTTCAACCCAATCATAACTGCATCTTGAGTATGATCTGTTTTCAGCAAGGAGTGAATGCCATTCTATTTATATTTAACCCTCTTTGTATATAGTGCTGTGGTCAATGATCCCCTTTGAGTAATGTCAGGTGTAGCTTCTAGAGTTGGTGGGTTTTGACTGCTCTCTCCTACTGTTCAACTTTAATGTGAATATATGCTTCTCTCTCTAGGCGACCTGTAAAATCTGTGTGATAAGAATGAGGATCTGAGCTTTGGCATTTCTGCATATGACCTAGCCAGAATACTAAACTCTTGTGACAGATATCTAATTAAAAGGGAAATGGTATTCACTAAAGACACTGATGGAAAAAACAAACCACCACAACAAAACTAATGTATATACATAGGTTATTCTGTTAAGTGAAACAGATGAAATGGGCTTTAAAAAATTATTTGCTTTACTTTATGTAGTTTGGGTCTTAATGATATCTAACGCACATACATATACACACATGTGATACATTTAGAGAATCTGTATAATAAATTTGTTGTATTCGAAAAAATTTGATCAATATATACCCATGATGAGACAAATTAACAAGAGTGGTAAACATACTGTTAAATGATATAGACTCTATAGAGTAATTTTAGCATTATCAGTTGAATTTGTCATGTATTCTTGCTCAGTACAGATGAATTTAAGTATAGGCTCATTGAAAAGAAACTATTGTAGAACATTTGTTCTATCTTCTGCTAATAAGGTAGGAGATAATTTTCAATTAAAATTTTGTATCAACACAATCTATGAGCTTTTAAATATATATGTATATACATATATAGTCACATACACATGTTATATATACATACATATACATACATACATACATATACACATACATACATACAAATATATGAAACATACATTTCCTATATTTGATTTTTTTTACTATGATTTACTCTATTTTCAGATATACTAATTTGAGTCAGGGCTTCTATTGCTCTCTAAAGATATATGTCAGTTCCAAAAGCTAACTGTATAGGTTATGCAGCTATATATGTATATTGTGTATAATGACCCAACTGCAAGAAGGTTAAAAGAAAATATAAGATTAAGTATTTTGAATAGCCTATAAATAGCATTAATTTCTCCATAAGATTAGGCCATTGGTGGAGATATTTTTAAAAAATATCTTTTGCTGTAAAAGTTTGGGGATATTTCACTTATTTGGCCTTTCCTTTTTTTTTTAATCCATTGATTGAGAGGCACTGTTGTATAGTGAGTTTTGAGACAGTCATAGAATCTGGACACCCTAGCCTCTGACAGATAAAAGTCTATATGACTCTGGGTAAGTCACTTAACCTTGTAGTGGCCTAGGCCACTCACAAGACCAGAAGTTACAAAGTAGGCATATATTCATAAATAGGGAGAATTTTCTCGCTGGCATTTCCATGTGATAATGAAATAACGTTTTGGGTTTCTAAACAACAGCAACAACAAAATCTTTGATTTGAAAACATGTAGAAACAAACATAGGTTATTTTCCAATATGTATTTAAAATCTTGTGGAAAATAAATTTATAGAGCTGGTTTCATAAAAAAATAAAAAGCTCAAGTGGCCATTAAGACCCCAGTTCGATAAACAAAATAAAAAAAAATGCAGTGTTATCCTAAAGCCTGTGGGGATGGTCATGGGTGCCTACGGTATCCACTATAGCAAGCACAGCTATAGGGAAAACTAACATTCAGATAATTATAAGGCACTTTGGCTCTCTGTAGGTCTGAATTGCATAGCACTTCCATAGATATGCTGTGCTAATCAAAGCAATTTCTATTCTGCCATGTAAGGTGAAATATTACCTGACCAATTATAAGCTCTTGTTCTCTCAAGTCCCTGATGAGTTTCTTATGAAGAATCTGTGTAGCTTCTGGAAATTGTGTCTTTTGCCCCCAAATCACATTTTAAATTTATGAATCCCACTGGCCTTCCCCCCACCCCAAGCAGTTTTATCTCCATTAACATGTCATGTGCTAAACAAATGTGAACCAGCAAGACTTTTTTGCATGTTTAGATTAATTAAATCATTAAGCTGGTAGCTGCTCTGTTGAAAACATCCATTTGGTCCTCTTGAATTTATTATCTAATATCTGTGGGCACTGATTAGCAGTTTTGCTCATTATTGAACTGAACTTGTTGCATAAATCAGGGCCCTAAAACATTACTTAGTGCAGTTGTTCCCTGAGCCATTTTTAACCTTTCTGGCTCAAGTACTTCCATTTAGTTTTTTAAAAAGATAAATATGTACACTTCTATTTCTCAGGCTTAATCTTGACAGTAAATCTTAACAGTAGATGAACAATTTTCTTCTAGTTTTGTCACGTCTATCTGCTTTTGTTCTATGTAAAGCAGGCATTTTACTTAGTTTCCCACTCAATTCTAAATACTTTACCAACTTGGAAAAATTCTTCAAGTATTACCTTTTCCCCCACTTGGTCATAGGTTGTACTACATACCACACATGAATAAATCAGGCAGTCATATTTCAAAGTGTTTTTCCTCCCCCCTCCTCCCTCTCCAAGTTTTCTCTCTCTCTCCCTGTTTCTGTTTCTCCCCATTGCCTTCTCTATCTCCCTCTGTCTCTCTCTTCCCCCTCTT
>JAQQSW010017518.1:0-11446 GCA_028646575.1 Pseudocheirus occidentalis | reverse complement strand
GGTGGGAGCAGGTCTGAAGGGGCAGCAGCAGAGACGGCTGGCTCTGGAGGGGCAGGGGCAGAGCCTGCCCGCTGGTGAGTGCGCAGGTGACGGGTCAGCTGGCTGCTCTGGGCACAGGCATAGGAACAGCGGGGGCAGTGGTAGGGCCGTTCCCCGGTGTGGGTTCGCCGATGCACGGTGAGGTTGCTGCGGAAGCGAAATCCTCTGCCACAGAAGTCACAGGCGTGACTCCGGGTCCGAACAGGGGCTGCAGAGGCTGGTGGGGCGTCTCCGTCTTCAGCGGGGCTGGGCCGACTCTGGTAGATGGCCAGGCCGTGGCTCTCCTGGGCATGGCGGAGCAGGGCCCAGGCTCCCATGAACCAGCTGCCACAGCTGCTGCAGGAGAAGGCCGAGAAGGCCGAGAGCGCCGAGGGCTCCGGGGACCCCGCGTCCCCGTCGGCCTCGGGGCGCTGGCCCGAGGAGGGCCTCTGGCAGCGGCCATGCTTGTGCTCGATGAAGGCCATGATCTGGCTCAGCGGGAAGGTGAGCAGGCAGCAGCCGCACGTCAGCAGGTCGGGGTAGCTCTGGAGGGCGGCGGGGAGGAGGCGGCCGGGGCCGCCGGCCGGGGGGGCGCGGAGGGGCCCGCGCGCACCGGGGGGCCGGCCGGCCTGGGGGCCACTCGCCGGCGCTGTCCTCCTCGGGGGAATCCGGTACGGGCAGGGGCGGCCTGGAGGAGGACGGCGACGATGAAGACGACAAGGACAAGGAGGCGGCCGTTGAGGCCGCATGGCTGCCTCGAACACCGTGCGCCTTGGGCCGGACGTCGTCCTCGGCTTGGTCCCCAGCCTCCCGGCGGGGGGCGCTGCCCAGCTTCCTCCGGGACGTGGCGCACGCTGGCGTCGGACCGTGGCACGCACGTCGGGGCAGTCCACACGGGGTCGGAGCAGGGGCGGCGCGGACGAGAAGGACGAGGAGGACGGGGAGGAAGCTGGCGGTGGCGAGGGGCCATCGGGCTCTTCGAGGGCCCGTGGCTCGGCCTCCCATTAAACAATTTTTAAAAAAAGATCATACCATAAAATTATATTCAATTCATGTAATTTTATAGTGTGCACTAAGAACCTAAAATGTATACTTTACTACCAAAGAAAACTATCACATCTTCTCCACAAGAGTTTTCAATATAGCAAGCCAAAGCTCCAGTACAGCATGAGGAGAAAAAAAAATCTTTAGCTTAAGTTATCTAGTACTGGTATTTCTGTGCTTAACATTATCAAATCATTTATGAGAGTATTCTTTAATTTTAGTTTTGTATACCTAGCCTCTAAGTCTTTATAGAGGTTTTAACTATACTTCCCCCAAACCTGGACTAGAGGGCACTCCCTAGACTGCTTTAAAAAAAAATCAATCTCTCCCTTCAGATACTGCCTTGGGAAGGCAGCACTGTACTTTGGGGCATTTCAATGTTATCTTTGCTGTACCCAACCCTCCTTTGAACTTTCTTTATTCCTAGCAAATACAGTAAACAAACGTAAAATGGCTCTTGATGAATTAAAATGTTTTTCTCCCTCTTTTGTCTCCCTTTACCTTATTCCTCTAAGATAATGTACACCTCAATAGTCTAGTTACAGCTCAAAAGTAAGGAGATGTTGGCAAATGGAGACCCTGAACCGAGTCACAGAGAGCAGGGCTATGCAGTATTGGGATTAGAATGAACTAGAATATGCTCTGACCAGGCTGATGGCCTGGGGACTTTTGGAAGATAGTATGTTTAGGGAGCAACACTAACTTAGAAGTCTAGGTTCTAGGCCTGGTTCTAGGCATTAGGTAGGTCATTTCTCTTTTCTGAATCTACTTTTTCATCTCTAAAGTACTCAAAATGTTTGTGGATTCTTTTTACCCCTTAATAGGCTTTGATGACTCGGTTTGATGATTAGAATAAAAATCATCACTGGAACAATTCTGGAAGCATCGCTCCGCAGGTAGACGTGATCTCATTGTATTTTTCCCCTAACTGCAGGGTCAAGGGCTTCAGCTTTAGCTTTTGATTCCCATCATCAGAGTTTTCTTTTGGTTTCATCTCCAAATGTTCATCTTGTGACATTTGGGGTCTTTGTCTACATGACAAGAAAACAGTTCAAAATGAAGATTAAAATTTTCAATGACTTACCTCTCTAGTAGTTAGTTATACACGGGGCCAAATATTCAGATGATCAGATGATCAAACATGAATGATTGACATAAATTTTCCCTTTCTATCTTGATACCATGCAGATACATCTAAAATTTGATGGATCTGGGATTTCATGGATAGACACACCTTTCACTATTGTACATCTAAGCCCATCTACATCTTCTCATCCCATTTAACTCTTATCTTTGACCCTCCACAAATCAATTTTGAAGGTGTTCCTCTATGTATTTTAACACTGCATAGGAACTAGTACAAAAATTGGGCTCTCTTACTGTCCCTGTATGACTAACCCACCCCCTTTTTAAAAGTCATATTGGAGTTCAATAATGGTCTCTATACTATTTTCTCCATATGAGTCCCTGTTGGCAATTATCTAAGATAATAGCACTTGCTCTCAGCACGTATCTTTCCATTGTTCTTTGGGTCACCTGAAATTTTCATTTTGTTTGAGATTGAATTGTAGTTGGATTTATGGCTTATGCTTGTAGTCCTTGATATTGGGGAGGCTGAGGCTGGTGGATCACTCAAGTTTGAGAATTTGAAATGACAGGAGGACTAACGCTGATCAGGAATTTGCACTAAATCCAGCACTAAACCCAAAGAACAGGGTTTAATGTGAACAAGTCAGGATTTTGTTTGTTTTTTGTTTTGGTAGAGTGAAGGATGGATTTATTGAAAGCATTTTCTGGAATACAACCAACTCAGCTCTACCTGTCTTAAATTCATAGGAGTTTGTCTGAGTCCTAAAGACAAGGTGTTCTTAACTATAAGAGAGAGAAAGAGAGAGATAGAGATAGAGACAGAGACAGAAGAAGAGAGACAGGGACATAGAGAGACAGAGACAGAGACACTAAGGGACAGAGACACAGAGACAGAGAGATAGAGATGCAAGGATTCAACTTTTACATTCAATTTTGGAGAAAGAGAACAGGGGAAAGCCTCTTTACTTTTGGAGTCTTGCTAAATTTTTAGTAAGGATGTCAATATAGACATGGTTCAGATCTTTCAGTAGAATATCATGCTTATAGTTGTTAGACAAGGATCAAACAAAGTAGGCAAAGAATAAAGAAACTAAAAATAATTTTTAAAAAATCATCCTAGGTAATAGAATAATGAATCAAAGCTTTTTCTTTCTTTTTTTAAATTGTGGAAATGGTGACAAAGACTTTGCCTAAATAAGGAGAAAAGAGGCTGTTTGAAAATATAAAAGAGAAACAAAGACACTGAAAAGTGAATAATTCCACCAATTATATTTGGCCTCTTTGAAAGAAAACATCTGGATGTTTTGAAAACACTGGGATGATTGAATTTTGTACTTCTTATCCAGATGCTCAGTGTCGCATAGACCCAGCAGAATGTCTTGCCACTGCATGAACACGTCACTGTTTTTAGTTGATACAGCACTTTTATTCATAAAATGAATTACCACTGTCAAAACACTGAACAAAAGGTCACAATGAAAAAAGCCATCTATTCATTAACTGTGACAGGGTTTGTTGGAACATATTGAAACCCCAAAGATGCGACTGTAAAAGAAAACTGGTTTCTGATCTTATTCAATAATAAAGAGATCAGTACAACAGGGTTTAATCACCTTCAAAATGAAATACAATCATCTGCTAACTCAATGGTAGAAAGCTTCGTTGCATTCAGGAATTCAATATGTCGCCATGAAGTGTAACCTGACTGACTTTTTACAAAATTAATTATCTAGCCGAAGACCCAAACAACCTTCTCTTAACTGATTTCCTCACCCTTCAGAAAGCCTTTCCTTTACTATTGCTAACAGCGCCTTTGATTTATTATTAGTATTGGAAACTTTTTCTCCTAACTAATAACTTTTATTTGCATCTTTTTGATGTCAGACTAATTTCCTGTATACCTCCAATCGAATGTTCTCTTCACAGATGAGAAAATCTGAACATAGGCTAACAAAGCAATTGAATTTGAATATGTATGAATATGTATATGTATATGTATATATATGTATATATGTGTGTGTGTGTGTGT
Source organism: Pseudocheirus occidentalis (assembly GCA_028646575.1). Lineage (NCBI taxonomy): Eukaryota > Metazoa > Chordata > Mammalia > Diprotodontia > Pseudocheiridae > Pseudocheirus > Pseudocheirus occidentalis. Next base: position 7,266 of record JAQQSW010017518.1, on the reverse strand, counting down.
ATATATATATACATACATACACACAACATTCCATCTCAACAACAAAAAGAAAGGGGCCCCTAACAGAAAATATACTAGTAAAGAAAGATACTAGAGTCAGGAAGACCTGAGTCTAAATCTGGCCTCAAATACTAGCTGAGTGACCCTGGACAAGTCACTTGGCCCTGTTTGCCTCATTTTTCTCATCTGTAAAATGAGCTGGAGAAGGAAATGGCAAACCATTCCAGCATCTTTGCCAAGAAAACCCCAAATAGCATCATGAAGAGTAGGATTTGACTGAAACAGCTAAACAACAATAATATGGGACTACATATATATCACTACATGCTTCCTTCAGGTAACTGAGCTGCCCTGTTTAGCACTCGGTCAGCAGAACACTGAATAGCTTGCTACCTGCATTGGTGCAAATTTATTTTAACTTGTTATTTCACTAACAGTCTCACCAAGGATTCACATCTATCCTATGGTTGATGTGTATTGAGTAGAGCACATTTGAGGATTTTTGACTCCTGGAATCTCTCTCTGTCTCTGTCTCTGTCTCTCTGTCTTTCTCTCCCTCTCTCTCTCTCTCTTTTGTCTGACATTAGACAAAAATTGTGGTAAATGGAAAAAAAGGATAGGATTACTGCTCTCCAAAATGGAATGCTTCGTTATATATGAGGCAGCTAAGTTGCATAGTGGTTAGAGTACTGGACTACTAGTTTAGAATATCTGAATTCATATCTGACCTCACATATTTATTAGCCCTGTAATCCAGGGCAATCCACTTCCTCATCTCCAAAATGGGGATAATAGTAATCCTTACCTTCTAGGATTGTTGTGAGGATTGAATGAAATAATACTTGTAAAGCAATTTGCAAATCTTAAAGCACTTACAAATGCTAGCTATTGAGATTGTTGCTATTATTATTATTATTATGATTGCCATTCTTATTATTTTTATTATTATTCTGAATCACTGCAAAATGGTATTCTTCTACATGTCGATGGAAGTTACAAGAAAGGCAGATTTCATATGCATGGAAGGAAGAACTTTCCAATGAATAGAACTGCCCAAAATAATATAAGGGCTGGTACTGCCAAGTAGGGAGCCAAGTATGTATGTGTGCATATGAATATACCCCTCTCTGTACTCACATAGCAGCCATTCTAGTATAGGCTCTTATCATCCCATTCCACCCCCCCCCCTTCCCCAAAAGTAATGAAACAGAAGTTAGAAAGTAATTAAGCAGAAGCTGGATTCTCAGGAATGCTACAGAATAGATATTTTGCCAAGTGGGAATCTAGAATACATGGCCTCAAAGAGGTCTTCCAGCCCTATGAATGTATAGGGGAACTCAAATGGGTAATTTAAAACCTATGATTAAATTGATAAGGAGAAGGATGTAGAGTTTATATTGGAAGTCTGTTGATATAATTGATTGATGTGATAAGAGAAATATTTACTTAGTACTACAGACCCCTAAACAATCTTTACATTCGTACTCAACCCAAATGAGACTTGGACTTCTACAATGTCACAGACAGGATATGCTTTTATTTTTGAAGGTGAGCCTATTCAAAATCCAATAAAAATATAACTTCTGGAAAAAGTGGCAAGTAGGCATAGTACTATTTAAATATACAAAGGACAATGCAATTACATGCATACTCGTCCTAGTATTTGGTGACAGGAATGTAGTATAATGAAAAATATAGAGGGGGCTAGGTGGCACCGTGAATAGAATTCAGGCCCTGGAGTCAAGAGGACCCGAGTTCAAATCCAACTTCAGACACGCAACAACAAAAAAACCCTAGCCATGTGACCTTGGGCAAGTCACTTAGCCTCAACTGCCCTGCCTTCACCCTCCAAAAAAGCAAAAAAGAAAAATATATTGGAACAGGAGCTGAAAATGTGAGTTCCAATATTATTTCTGCCATTTACTGTTGAATATGACTATGGGTCAGTCATGTAGTTTTTGAATGTCTGTTTCTTCAGCTGTAAAATTGGTTTAATATTTGTTCTACATACTTTGCAGGAAAGTTGAGAAGATTAAGTGAAAATAATGTGTATAAAATCCCTTGTAACCATCAAGAACTATGTAAAGATGAGTTACTGATTTATCAAAAAGTTGTTTAAAAATACTTAAGTGGACACCTCCAACAAAATTCATTGCATTATGAGCCATTTTGATGTCTGTTGGTCAAGATTTGTAAGTCATTTATTGTAACTCTCAATATATTTTGTAAAAGTCATTTTCTAAACATTTTTAGTTTCACTTAAAATGCCAAGAAAGTTTACTTATAAACAAATACTAAGGGAGAGCTTAGCAGCATTTATCATGACTAGGTAAGATTCATGGTAGGTAGTATAGAATATTCCCCGTAATTATGATCTATAGTTTAGCTATTTGCTGTTCTTACTAGAGAACAGGTATTCCTTTTATCTATGTTTTCTGTTGATTTTATAAGCATCTACCACATAGAAAGCTGGCCTTGACCTGAGTTCAAGTCCCACCTGATGCAGACTGATTGGATAACTCTGACCAATTCCTCTGCTATATCAGTGTTCTTGGTAATTCTCATGGATTATATGTGGTGGCAACAAGGGTGCCAACCTGTCTTGGTGGAGAGTCCCTTCATCTAGGAGTTCCCTGTACTAATGAAATCACAAGTTCAGATCCTATCTCTGTTCCTATTTCAGACATAATTTGGGACATCTCAAGCTAGCTCTCCTGTAGATCTCTTAAATTCAATGTGTCTTAAAGAAAATTTATTATATAGGCTCTTATCACTCCATCCCTAGACTATTGCAATAGTGTTTTGGACAGTCTTCCTGTTTCAAGTTTTTCCTTACTCCAGTTCATCTTTCAATCAGCTGCCAAAGTGATTCTCCTACAATAGATCTGGTCTTGTCATACTTGATTAATTCCAATGGCTTCTTTTTGCTTCCAGGATCAAAAATACATTTAAATCCCTTGACAGCCTGGTCCCTCCCTTTCCTTCCAGTCTTACACTTTACTTCCCTCTGTGTGGTGGTTGTGGTTTGTTTTTTGTTCTCTAGGAGGACCACAACAGGAAGATGATGCCATGGTTTGCAAGTGAATTGGATTTGAGTGAGGGAGGACTGTACAAGGTCACCAGCCTCACTTTCTCTTCCAGAGCCATTCAACACCAATGGCCAGATATAGATCAGGATGATTGAAGATGACCCACGATGAAGCTGGAGATCTTGGCCGTTTTAAGGTAAGGTCTTTCAGAGTTCTCACTGAGGCAACACCCATTCAGTGATTAGAGCTATTTAAGAACTGAGCCAGGGGCTGACCCCTTCAATCCAAAAGAAAAAAAATCAAACAGGGAGGGGAAGAACCTCAGGGTACACTATGATCCAATGACATTGCTGCTTCTTACACATGACTCAACCTTGTGACTTCATGCCTTGTCACTGTGTTCCTTATGCCTGCTCTCTCTCCTCACTGCCACTGCCAGGCTTCCCTGGCTTTCTTCAAGACTTGCTCAAATCCCAACATATTCAGGAGGCCTTTCCTGTTTTCCTCACCCTTCTCATGCCTTTCCTCTGAGAAAATTGATAAATGTGTAAATTGTTTATCTTTGATTTATACTGTATATATCTTTTTTGTATTCAATTGCTTATATATTGTCTACTGTATTAGAATGTGAGCTCCTTGAAGGTAAAGTCTATTTTTGTTTTTGCCTTTCTTTGCATCCTCAGCACGGAGCATGGTTCTTGGAGCACAGCAAATACTAAATGAATGTTTGCTGAATGACTGACACTGTGATATAGTAGAATGATGACCAAATAATGAATCACGGGATCTGGACTCTGGTCTTGACTCAGTCAGTCATCAAGTATCTGTCTTATCCTGGGCAGCTCACTTAACTTTTCTGAAAGTCAATTTTTTCCGGCTATAAATTGACTTAATAACACCTTTCATGACCAATGACACTCTGATAGAGCCCTGTAATCTGTAAAGGGCTATATAAGTGTAAGATTGCTATAATAATAGTAATAATTCATCTAACTAAGGAGGGTGGTACTAGGCAAAATTTCAAAATGGCAGTTAGTGTACCTCTATTCCTTTAGTTCCATTCTCTTTTACTATTTTTTATTTTTAAATTTAATTTCATTTTTTTCTGAGGGTTTGTTACTATGTAATATCATTCTGGGCTCCCTATATCTTCTAAAGTTTTTGAGACACCAACTAACTAATCTAATGATCTAATTCTGTCTACTTAGCCTAATTATATCACGTTCCACAGTGTTTAATAGGTTTCACAGTGGGCTGCTTTAGACAATATCTTTGTTGTTTGAAGTAAAGGAATAATGTTAATGGAAATTTCAGCACCAGTGCAAAGAGAGGACGTGTAAGCCATATTGAACTGGATAAAACTGGAGTTTTAAATGCATTTCTCCATAGAAATGCTGGTATGCATTATATTATATATCCCAAGTACTTTATTGATCAAAATGACTTTTTTGAGGCTTATCTTGGATATTTACCATCATATATAATATTATTTCTATAGGGAAATGCTTCAGAGTTCCATGGATGTATTTGCAACTCCACTTTCAGAATACAATTATAAGATAATAAGATCATTGATTTAGTACTAAAAGGAATTGTGAGTCCCACCCTCCCATTTTACTCATGAGAAGACCGAGATTGAGAGAAGTTAAATGACTTATACAAGATGACAGAGTGACTGGGCTTGGATTTCAACCCAGCTCCAATGACCAGTGAAAATCTAGAATTCTTTCCCCAAATCCAGTGGTCTAACTTTCATGTTAGCGACTAACAACACTGCAAACTTAATTGTTGTCCTGGTCACAATACCTGTGTGAAGACACATTTTTAACCTTTCCACATGCAAATTGTTTAAGTCTTTCAACTAAAAAGAAAAGTTGCATTGGTTGTTTCTCTCCATCAAATACAATATATTGAGTAGGAAGTATGATATCCTCCAGCAGTTTTTTTCAAAAGAATACTCTTCATTTTATAACAATATTTAACAATATTCCACATAGATGCTTTTCAGTAGCTGTGTATTTTATCTGTTGAGGGCACCACCTGCCACTGCCAAGGGCAGCACCACTCTCCCACCCCCTCTGGTTTACAACCTAGATGTGATCCTCAACTCCTCATTATCTCTCACTGCCCATATCCAATATATTGCCATGGTTTGTTGATTTCATTTTTGCAATATCTCTTGAATGCATCTCCTTCTTCCCTCTAATACTGCCACCATTCTGCTACAGGTCCTTAATTCACATTTGGAATATGACAATACCCTGCCGGTGGGTCTGCCTGCCTCAAGTCTCCCTTCAAAATGATTCAAAGTGCCAAAGTGATTTTCTTAATGCTCGGGTCCACCCATGTTACTTTTGTAGTCAATAAACTCCAGTGACTCTTTGTTACCTCCAGAATAAAATATAGACTCTTCTGTTTAGCATTCAAAGCCCTTCATAACCTAGCATCTCCCTCCCACATATTTTTCCGGTCTTCTTATACCTAGTTTCAGACATTTGCTAGCTGTAGGACCCTGGACAAGTCACTTAACCTTTATCTCAGTTTCCTCTTATGTAAAAAAAAAAAGAGCTGGAGAAAGAAATGGCAAATCATCCTAGCATCTTTGCTAAGAAAAGCCCAAATGGGATCACAAAGAGTCATGCACAACCGATATAACTAAACAACACTTTTTCCTATATATAGTTTGTACATACTTTTTTGCTTATAGTCTCCCCTATAAATTGTGAGAAGTAAGGTCAGGGAGCTTTCTTTTGCCCCTTTTTGTATTTATAGCACTTAGCACAGAGCTGAGCATAAAGTAGGAGCTTAATAAAATTCTATTGACTGATTTTTGTCAGACTTTACAAATAGAACCTCCTTGAGGTCATAAACCCAGAGTGTCTTTAAGTAAGGGTTATCCGGATTTTGTTATTCTTGGGACTGTCATACACATGAAATAAAAATACAGTCAACTTTCCATTATTCAGGGAGTTGATTAGTTCATAAGTTAGTTAGGCTTTTCTTTGCCTACTTCCTAACTTCCACTACACATATTTAGGGTATCTTACTACTCCTTTGAAATAGTATGGAAAGGTGGGCAGGAGTGCTGGACTTTGTGTAGTAATCTACTTGTTCTCAACTCTAATAAAGAAATTATTAAAGTAGAAGACAGAAAGTGATTAAAGTATGGATTTCTTTGAGTTCCACGTTATATGGATAATTGTGAACTGATTTCATTATTGTCTAGGTCCATGCTGACATCTAGACTAGATTTATGGCCTGCCACGTATCAGGTGCTCAATACATGCTTATTGCTTGATTGATTGATCTCTTCTGGGCTACTCATGTGTCCCGTATCTACCATTTTAACCAGAAGTTGAGACTAGGGATACTGCTATCACACCACCTTCGAGAGTTTAGAGAACAGAAACTCTCTTTCTCATCCATTCCAGTCTGAAGAGTATTTACTAAGAATATGCATGGGCAGGGTACTGTGTTTGGTGCTGAGAATACAAACCACTATCACCACCACAACAATTCCTGTCTTCAAGGACCATGCATTCTACTAGGAGGATACAACATGGGGTAAGCAGATACACCCATAGTCAAGTTTTAAGTAAAAGTGTAAACTTTGACCTTAATACCAGAATATCTTGTGCCAGATATAAGATTCTCCAAGAATTTATTGGTTACGAATGGTCCTCAATTTCATTTCTGGTTTGCATTCTCCCCTCTGAATCTAGTCAGATCATGCCAGGCTTCTTACCTGGCAGTCCCAGGATGGTGTAGTAACCTCGGCACTCGGTGAAGCCTGAACTCTCTCTGACACAGGAGCGCCATAGTCCTTGGTAGTTAAATACAGCAGTCACAGGGTTGTTGTAAAGGTCTTGGGTGCTCCATTGGTCCATGCAGGTTGCTGCAATGCTTCCAGCAGTGCCAATAACAGAGACCACAAATCCCAAGCCCTGGCAAGCTGTCACTGCCATGATGTCTCTCAGCTTCTTTAGATGATCCTGCAATATGGAGCTGTAAAGAAGAGTTCTCCTTTGAGCAATTCAGAATAAGAAAGGCACTTTTACCTTGAAATGAAGTATACGTCACAAATAGGACGTAGCAAAGACTCACCTGTGCCACCCAAGCTTGCTCAGTCTCCTTTATCTGATTCAGTGAGATAATTTCCAGAACTTGGTACCAAGAGCCATTTGTTATTCACTGTGTGCACACACTCTGCTCTCTGTTTACCTTCTGGGGTAGTTTC
>JAQQSW010017517.1:0-11447 GCA_028646575.1 Pseudocheirus occidentalis | reverse complement strand
GGCAAGGGATAACTGTTACAACTTTACTTTCAATTACTCTCAGTGAATTTGGCTTAGGGAAAAAATGGCATAAATGCTAAACTGGGCATCATGCCACACAGGAGAATAGGGGTCATGGGGATGAGACGGGTTATGATGGAGGGGAGGGCAGGGTCTGGGGGAAGGATGCTGGAAGCACACACTTCAGGAAAGGGACAGGGACAGGGTAGAGAACAGAACAAGGTGGGGAGGGATAGTAAGGAGGGACATATGATCACTGTCATAATATGTCCAATATGAAGATGTCCTGTATAATCACAAATCCACAGCCTGTATTGAATTGCTTGTCCTTCCAGTGGGGGTGGGTGACAAGGGAGGAATCGAAAGAATCTAGAATTTAAAGCTTTGCAGAACCTGCAACTAGGAATTAAGATATACAGGGTCTGGGGTAGGGAGACCTTCCCTGCCCCACCAGAAAGTAAGAGAGCAGATCAGGGGTGGGGCTTTACAGTGTGATGGCTGTTTTGGGGTTGGAGTAGGGGAAAGACGGGGAAAAAATTTATAATTAAAAAATCTCACGAAAATGAATGATGTAAACAAGAAAAGAAATTTAAAACAATTAATTAAAAAAAAGAGTAGCAGCAAATCTCTCCGTGCAAGCAATGATTGGCACTGGATTGCCTTTCAAGGGTGATCAGAAGGCAGAAAAGATGGAGAGATGGAGGAGATGGTCAGATATGCCAGAAGATTTAGTGTCAGTAACTACTTTTTTTCCCCCACAGAAATGGAGAAATAAAGTCTTCATAGACATTTTTTTCTATTGTATATCACAGTATCACAACAGCCCTAAAGGCATAGTGCATGCCTTATCCTTATGGGTTTATAGCCAAAATGGAGAAGGATCCATGGTATAAAATATTCGATAGATCACTGTTCTTGGAGTCAGGAAAACCAGAGTTCAAATACTTAAATTCTTACTAGCTTACTAGAGCTTGCATAACCTCTTTCACCCTCAGAATTTTACCCAATAAAATGAGTATAATGATTGCATCCACATTCCAGGATTGGTAGGGGGGCAGATGAACAGCAAATGTAAAACACTTTGCAAAACTTTAAGTGCTTTATGAAAAGCTAGGTATTGTTGTTATTATGATTTTTTATTATTATTTCTCCTACACTCTTCCCATATGCTGTCTTCGTAAGATCCTAAGTAATTCCTTAACAGATATGGACTCTAGCTATTGACGTAACAATTCTTGAAATATTTTCAGAAAGAGACACAAAAAAGGAGATGTTTTCTTGTCAATAAATTGTGAGTTAGCATGTTTTGTACAAAGTTCAAGTAGAAGAGGAAGGGCTCGATATAGATAACAATGATTATCTATGTTATCTATCTTCCTTATGTGTTTATTGATATGGCAGACACCTGGTAATGAAACTTTCTCATTGTTCATGAAGAACTTTGAGTTTTTAACTATTGCCTAGATAACTGAGAAAACTTAAGTGATTTGACTAGTGTGAGAAATTGATATTTCTCTTATATTTGATAACTAATTATTGTATTTGGACCAAGGTTCCCCCCCCCTTTTCTACTTCCTCATCCAGAAACCAACCAGTGTGGGAAACATCTCTTAAAGATTTATTCAGAGCAAAATCTAATTAGACACTAAAAGAAATTCTAAGTTTGAGCCAATGGGTATACTCTTCTCCGTTGTATATGCTCAGACAGGTCTAGAGAAAGTTTAATTCTCCCTATTATTAAGATACGTGATATGGAAATTGATGTCTCTTTATCCAAGATTTGAGTGACCTAAATCATGTACCCCAAGGCTTTGATTTTAGTATCTATATCTCTCTCATTGTGTTAAGCAATCCAAGCTGATTTCCATCCCTCAGGAATATCTTTTTGAAGGGCATACAAACTGTGAATCCCTGCATTAGAGGTCTTTGGTCTAAGAGAGATGGCCAAATGACCATCCTTTTATGAATAACCTGCTGACCTTATTAAGAAAATGATTAAATTGCCCAGAAACTATGGTTCTTGAACCTTTTAAATCATCACACTAAGGTGTAACAGTGTATTATCAAAGAGAAGACTTATTTGATGATTGAACTTCCTGATTCCCTAATAATAAAACCAACAACAAAAACGATGAGAATAACAACAGCAGTAGTATAGATCTGAGTTCAGATCTGGCCTTAAAAATTTAATAGCTGTGTGATCCTAGGTTTTTAAGGTTTATAAGCACTTTCCAGGTATCACTTAACCCCTTTTGAACTTTATTTTCCTGATTTGCAAAGAGAGGTAATAATATTGCCATGGTTCTTATAAGGGAGAAAAAAGAGATAATATTTCTGAAACTTAATTTGTCATATATAATTTGGAGCTATTATTATTAATTGCACTAGTAATAAAAGCAGTAGACTCCCTTGAAGTCCAAATCATTTATCCAAGCCAGAATGGGGAACAAAGGCAAAGTAGAGGAATGCCAGCCAGTGAGAACTTCATATAGCATCAGGTCATTGTGGTAGTTTTGAAGGTCTGGGAAGAGGACTGATGTGCTCATATCAACATGATTCAAACACTCCTAAAAATTAAATACATTGATAGACTTACAGAGGTTTGCATCCTGTCCTGTTCAAAACCATTTTGATGACAACTTGACATGGAAGGCAGTGGATCAAGAAACAGTACTATACCAACTGAAAATGCTGTTGGAGTTGTCCCAAAGTTGGTTACAGTCAATTTTATTTAAAGAATATAAATTTGAATCCTGATACTCATCCAATTAGAGAAAGTATTTATGTACTTATGAGTAGTCCACAGAAAATTGAATACAATAAAATCATAGCAGCATAGCAACTTTTGCATAGAACATTTCTATCTGAACCCTAGGAAAAGATAATAAGAAAGAAGTAATCATAATAATAATTCCTAAAGAATCCTAAAAGAATTCAGAACAAAATATGGTGACCATACTCAAGGCAACTATTGAAAGATGAACACTTTCTCATTTTAAAGGAAGGAAAAGATTATTAGATGTTCTTAGAGTACATGATAAGCATATTAAAAATTACAGAATACTTTCATGACAAATATATCTCCTAATTGAGCAACAGTAAAGATTCACTATAGACTTGCCTCTAGATTGGGTGAATGTAGCCAAAAGTGGTTTATTGCTGGATGGAGCCAATGAAATGGCCAAGATTCTAGAATGGACGCAAAGGATACTCCGTGAGTTACATCCATAAGTTAATAGAACTTAACTAACATTGTATTAAAAGGAAGAGATTGAATAAGACAATTGGCCCATGTGATGCACTCAGTAGTTTTAGAAAACCATGGAAAGATTTTCATGAAATAATGAAGAGAAAAATAGGTAAAATCAAGAGAATTCTATACATATTAATAGTAATATTGTTCTAAAAACAACTCTGAACATCTAAGTAATTTTGAGTATTATAAATACTCAAGTCAACTGAGTATCAAGGACTTATGAAAGTAGTTATCCACATCCACACAAAAACTAGTAAATAGAAGTGTGTATAATATTGCTTTACACACACAAATACACACACATTTTTGTGTCTAATAGTAACCTTCTAGAGGGCAGAGTGAGGAGAGAAAAAAAAGTGTACAGCAGAGAAAAAAAGAAAACTTAGAAGGAAGCACAGAAAAAACGGGGTAGCTTTGAAAATGATGTGTAGTATTTATTACCTAGTTTAAAAAAAGTAAACCACGTTAAAAAGAAATTCATGGTTTTATATTGTATTCATTTTCTGTGTTGTGCTGTGTAAGTGGAAATCTTTTCTTTTTTTGGTCATTTTATATTTAAGTTCAAAATGAATAATGAAAAAAAAAAGATACAACTTGCTGATAATCATACGACAGAAGCCTGCTATCTTCCACAAATTTACAGATTACAAATTCTAATCTTCTACTACAGACCTCAAAATATCCCTGTAAATTAAACAGATTAATTTTATTGAAACTGAGGCATCATCACAGGCAAAATTGTTGCCTACAATTGATATACAAATATTTTTTTCATTTGATCTTCACAATAGTCCTGGAAGGTAGAAGCTAATATTATCCCCATTTTACAATTGAGGAAACCAAGGCAAAAAGAGGTTAAGTGACTTGCCCAGGTTATTTAGCTATTAAGTATCTGAGACCAGATTTTGATTTTGATTCAGGCATTCCCAACTTCAGGCCCAGTGCTCTAAATGTGCCTCTCTGTCTGTCTGTCTCTTCCCTCAAGTGTGTGTGTGTGTGTGTGTGTGTGTGTGTGTGTGTGTGTGTGTGGTTAGTTAGTACTTTAAGGTTTACAAAGCACTTTCCACAAACCATCTCAATTTATCCTTACAATAACTCTGGGCATGAGGGCGGGGGCGGGGGCGGGGGTCTTACAATCATTCCAGAGTAAGATAATATTCCATGTGCTTTTGTATTCTGATGACATTGTACTGATCTTGTCAAGCCCCCAAACGCTGCACTGTGTGGCCTCTTTAATATGATCCAAGGAATGCAAAAATATTGAACTCACCATCCACATTGGGAAAACAAAAACAGAATGATTGTCTATTGCCTAGATTACGGCACACAGTTAACTGGGCAGCCCATTAAGTTAGTGTTTGAAAACATATTGTGTCCCAGCACTGCAGATGTTCACTAAGCTGGGCCCAGAATTGCAAAGCAGGAAAAGAGGAGATCTAAAGACCAAATTTAGAAAATTATATGGCACTTTCAGTGACCCTAAGCTATTTTCTTCTGAGGGAAAGATCTATCTATCTATCTATCTATCTATCTATCTATCTATCTATCTATCTATCTATCTATCTATCTATCTATCATGTATCATCTATCTATGTCTGTCTGTCTGTTTCTCTATATATCTATCCATCTATCATTTGCCTATCATCTAGCAATCATCTACTTATCCATCCATCCATCTATCTATCTATCTATCTATCTATCTATCTATCTATCTATCTATCTATCTATCTATTTATCTATCTATCTGTCTGTTCTGGTATCAAAGAAGAATTAAAATGCCTCAGGAAAGGAGAGTTCCTAAAAGAAGGATTTACAGAAAGCTATGGACAGAGTGGCATAGACATACAAAGGTTGGGGTTGGATGGACTGAAAATAATAGCTAATATTTACATAGTTCTTTAAGTTTTGCCCAAAACTCTACAGATATATCATTCTATACTCACAACAATCCTGAAATGTGGATGTTGGTATTTTCATTTTACAAAAATGCGTCCGCCCTCAAACAAACTGAGGCAGAAAGAAGTTATATGACTTAATCAAGGTTACACAGCTAATAAATGTCAGGCAAGGTTTGAAACCAGATTTATCTGACTTTAGGTATAGCAACTTAGGGACCACTAAACAAATGGCAGTTTTGAAAGTCACACACACACACGCATACACACACACACACACATACACATACACGTATGTATGTATATGTATATATCTATAAAAAAGAACTGGAGAAGAAAATGGCAAACCTCTCCAATATCTTTGCCAAGAAAATCTCAAATGGGGTCATGAAGAGTCAGACAAGACTGAAAAATGACTGAACGATATACACATACATATATGCACATATAGGCACACATATATGCATGTGTGCATATTTGTATTTATCATATGTGCACATGTGTGTATTTGTGAGTGTGTATGTATATATATATATATATATATATATATATATATGGTCATCATGGACAAGTACAACATTTTTGTAACTAGAATTGTGCTAATGCTAATGAGAAAAAGAAACATTAATATAGGTTTTTGAAGAGAATAAGCAGAACTAAAAAAAATTTTAAATTCCTTTCTAAAGAAAGAAAAATGGTTTTCTTACCTAGGTGAACAAATTCACTTTTCTAAGCATTGCAATGGGAGAGGAAAGATGAAAGGAGTATTAGAAATGGATTTAATCAATGAATACTTAGTGAATGTCTTTAAAGGTCAAACATAAGGAAGTAACCTATTGAGTAAGGTAGTCCCCTGAGTCACAGCCTTTAGTCATATTTTAGTTGTAAAAGATTCCTATTTGAAATTTTTCTACACTCCATTCTCCTTTGACTATTGATTTTCCAATACTGCCATTACTTGGTGATCACAGAATCAAAGAATTTTTAATATGGAAAGGACCTCTTGGATTAAGTTTTATAAAGTATAAACTTTGTTAAATGCTCTATTCTCATTGAAAATTTGGTTTTGTGTAAGCATGCATACATGCCATTATCACATACAGTATATGCTTTTGATGTACACAGTTATTATATGCTACAACAATGAATAGGAGAGAACTAGATAGCTCAGTGGATAGGCTAGACCTATACTTAGGAAGAACTGAGTTCAAATCTGGCCTCAGACATTTACTAGTTATGTGAGCCTCAGCAAATCACCTAACTTCTGTTTGCCTTAATCTACTGGAGAAGACAAAGCACTCCAGTATCTTTGAAAAAAAGAAAACAAAAAATAAACAGCCAATGGAGAGCATGGTCTACAGGTTCATGAAGAGTCAGACATGTCTCAACAAAAACATAGCAATAATTAGAGTAACATTGATGTACCACTTTAAGTTTTGAAAAGCACTTTATAAATATTGCCATATTTTACTTCTTCAATTTTGCTTAAATCCAACTTGTCTTTATTTCTTGTATTCCTCCCTGCTTCCCCCTTAGTGCATACATTTCTTACCATCTACTCTCCCTCTCCTCTCCAATCCATCTTCCCTACCACTGACTAATTCACGTTCTATACCAGGCATCTCCAATCATATAATTCCTTTCGTTCCTAAAAACGTGCTAATGGATGCCCATTGCATATCAAACAACACTCAAAACTCTTCTATTTTTATAACTACCTTTTTAAACTGTCCAAAGGCATAGGTAGTCTATGCTCCAGTCCCATCAGAAAACATTCCATCTATACATAAGCATCAGGTGTTTGCCTCTCCCTGTGGTGCTAATATTACACCTATTTCATTTTCCACCCTGATAAGCTTCCCACAGAACTATGAAAAAGGTGACATTTGTATTTGTAGCTCCTTTAATGTTTTCTTTTCTTTCTTTTTTTTTAATCTCATTCCTCACTAAGGCACTATCCAGGCATGTTCCAGATAATACTTGCGCTGCATTAAAACATAAAAGTTCTGTCTTCTAACTTGCTATCTGTTAACTATTCATAAAATCTCAATCTGGAAAAGAGCTGATTTGCAATCAGAAGGCATATGTATGAATCCAGTCTGTTTTATACTAGCTGTGTGACTGAACAAATCACTCTTTCAGACTGTAAAACAAAGGGGTTGAATTAAATGGTCTCTAAGGTCCATTCCACTTATAGTTCCTAAAAAACAAACAAAAAAAACCAAACAAACACCAACTTGGAAGTCATATACTCCTTCCTTCACAAAGAAGAAATCCTATCATTCTCTAAGATAATTGCTCACTTATCTTATACTTAAACATTTCTAGTGATAGCGAATTCTTGACTTTGGGAGATAGTTCCATCCATTTTTGGACATCTCTAGTTTTTAGAAAGCTCTTCCTTACAATGACCTGATATCTATGTCCCCATAACTTCATTTTTTTTTTGGTAACACTGAATAAGAAGAAATACCCTCTTTCACAGAAGTGCATTTCAGATATTTAAAGGCAACAATTATGTCTCTCCTGCAATCTTCTCTTCTACAAGTTAATTCCCCACTTTTCTTTGAATTATTCCTTAAACTATATGACTTCCAGTTCATTTATCATTACTAGTCACTGTCCTTTGAATACGCTCCATTTCATTAATATCTACCTTAAAATGAGTCAGATTCTCAGAGCAGAGAATACAGTACAGGTATGGGTGTGGTTTGACCAGTACACACAGTACTATAGGGCTATTATTCCCTGAGTTCTGGACAACATTCTGCCATTACGGGAGATTTGACCACATCAGGGTATCATTTAGTTTTCTTTTAGCATTCACACTGTTCCATTTGCTTTATTGAACTTGTCTGTTCTTTCCTCATCATGGCTTCCCTGGCTTCTTCAGGCCCCTGCTAAAAGCCTGTATTCTGCAAGAAACCTTTCTTCATTATTAGTAATGCCACTGGCTTCCCTCTCTTGATTATCTCCAGTTTATCACATCTGTATTTTTTATACATAGCTATTGGCATTATTAGTCATTAGTCTCATTAGTCTGTAAGTTCCTTGAGGGCAGGGACTTTTTTTTTCCTTTCTTTGTGTTCTCTAGTGACTGACTGACAAAAGTATCATAAGAGACTGTTAAATGTCTTGCCAAAATGAAGAATTACTATTTATATGGCAGTTAATTAAAAGAGGAAAGGCACTAGAATCAAGAGAAATTAGGAAAGGCTTCTGCAAGAAGATGAGATTTTAATTGGGACATGAAGTCGGGGAAGCCCACAGTAGGTAGAGATGAGGAGGGAAAAACAATCCAAGATGGTAGACAGCTAGAGATCTCTATTCTGCCTCTATGACATTCCCTCCCCCCCAGCCCCCGCCCCACTTTACACGTGGAGTCTTCCACTACACTTATAAAGTTTCTTAGTGCTACAATAATTAAGTGATTTAGAAGCAACATTATAGGTCATCCAGGGCAACCAAATGGTTATATTTTATTATATATATTTTGGTGAGTCTTGGTCTCACTGTCATACCTAGAGGAGAAATGTAGTAGCTCTTTATGGCCCTATCAATCAATCACAATACTTATTGGACTGGAACTGGACAAGTTTAGGAAGCACATTTGCCACCCATCCCCCCACTCCCAGGGGCTCCCTGCATTGGTGCCCACACTCACTGCAAACACCAATAGGCTTTAACCCTCCTGTAGCTCAGAATTCCCAAACTCTAGGGTTCTACAAACTTCAGCCTCCCTCAGCAGGGATTACAGGAATCTGCCACCATGTTCTTGCCCAATTCCATTTTAAAGATGAGAAAATTGAGACCAGAGATATTAAGTGACTTATTTATAGTCACATAACGAGTTCATAGTGAAGCCTAAAATAGACTTTAGAATTCCTGAATGCTAGGCTAGGGCTTTTCCTGTTATGCTACACTAAGTTGTGGTGTTCAGGGGGAGCGGCAACCAAAACCAAAACAGGCAAAAATCAACATCATTTGGAACCAGGGAATCTCAAGTCCAAAAATGTGTTTTTCTCCTTACTACCCATGTAACACTGGAGAAGTCAGGTTACTTTCAGAAGCCTCAGTTTTTACATCTACAATATAAATGATTTAGTGTCAAATTCAGTTCTATGATTCTATTCTTGATGGCAACATAAGAGAGAGTTAAATACAGAGAAAATGTGAACCAAGGGGGAAAAAAGAGTGATAAAGAGCTGGCTGGTGAGATTTTCCCGAGAAATCCATTGTTATCTTCATCTCTATTTTTAGAAACAGGTTTAGGATTATCCCAGCTTTCTCTTTGCCCTTGGATGGTTCACGTTATTCAACACTTGTGAGCCAAAATAGCTCCTTCCTTACTTCTAGGGATTGAAGCATCCTTTTTAAAAGATAGGTAGCTGAGGGGGAAACTTTTAGATGAGATACTTTTCAAATTCACCAATTTTAAACATAGCTTCAGCTGGGCCTACCCTTTTAACCACTGACCCTGATATAGCAATTATCTTTTTGGATTATGCAAACCCCTATAGGAACTTTCTTGCAATCCCCAGAGAAGAATCCTGAGCATATGGACATTTGAGCTTAAGGAAATGATGTTTCCCAAACCAGGGAGCCACTAGTTCCATGAGAAATACTCTGTGCCACAAACAAAAATCCCTCAAATGAACATCCTTCAGTATTTACCCTAGACCAAAGAGGGAGGGAGCAGGGATGAAAGGGAAATGTGGGCACTTCTGGTTTTCCCTCAACTTCTTCAAAGTACCCTGCCTTCAGTTGCACAACTAAGATAGCTTAATGGTCAGCTAGCATATGGAAAGTGAAGCTTGAAGTTAAGCATTTTTTTTTTTGTATTATACAAAGAGTAAATTGCTGATGAAAAAATAATTCCTTGGAGGTTTCAAATAACTACCTTATGAAAAAAAATCATACTTTGGATGGCAAGGCAGGGAAAGGAAAAGAAGTAAGGTTTCAAAGACATCCTGAGGAAGCTCACAATAAGCCTGACTGTGTGCTTTGTATTAGCCTAGTCTGTAAGAGGCATAATCAAAGGCTTATTCCCTTCAGATGGTGCTGAAAAAGGGTGAGGTAGCAGTGGCCTAGAGCCCTGGTTTACATGAGGTCTCTGTCTTTGGATTACAACCACAGTCCCTTCCTTGTTTTGCTGTTACCACAAGGGATACACTTTCTGTACAAAACTTTTCCTAAAGAAAATGAAAATATTTCTCTCAAGACAATTAAAAAAAAAGAAAAAAGAAAAAACCTTTGGTACGGTGGGAAAAAGAAACCGATCGCTTGAGAAGTCAGAAAATCTGGGCTTGCTTCTACCTTCTGCTGCTTATTACCTATCTGTATGACATCAGGCAAGTTACTTAACCTCCATTTTCTCATCCATGCAATGAAGAACTGGATGACACCCAAGGCCACTTTCAGTTTTATGATTGTATAATTGGGATGGGTTGGACATGCTAAAGTACAACTGAAATACTAGAGATCTGTCATGACATTGAGTTCATTTACGGAGGTTGCTTTTAACAGAGGACAGCCCTTGCTTTTCTTTTTCCTGAACACACAGGCAGAATCACTTGAAACTCTAACTCTTGGAAAAAAAATAAGTCTATCCAACATTTGGAGACAATTAGCACGTTCTGATTTAATTGCCAAAGGCGAAGTTCTCAGGGGCATACTTAAAAAATAGCCAAATTTAAAAAAAAGAGGGATAAAGGGGAAAAGTGAATATCTTTACACTGCAAAATTAAGTTCCTCTTTTAAATGTTGCTTGTCTCTTCCTTTCTGCATCCCCAACATAATGTATAAAGGTCAGCATTTTTTCTGAGATATTTTCCTTATGACTTTATTATTGAATACTATTCTTTTCTGCTAAACTATTTGAGTAGGATAGTAGAGTAAAATGGGTGCTACTTTGATAGTAACTGTGTCTCATAAGAATAGCTAGTATTTATACAGTGCTTTAAGGTTTGCAGAGCTCTTTACTATTATCTAATTCTACCCTTACAACAACCCATGAAAGCACATGATATTATTCTCATTTTACAGACAAAAAAAAAAACTGAAACAGAGAGGTTGAGTGACTTCCCCAGAGTCACGCAGTTAAAAAAATATCTTAGGGGAGGGGCGGAGCCAAGATGGCGGCGTAGAAGCAGCAAGGTCCTGCAGCTCCCACACCGCCACCCTAAACACCCAGAAAATACCAGCCCAGACAAAGTCTAGGAAAGTCTAGGACTCTTGGACTCACGAACATACAGAGAACACAGCTCTCGCTGAAGGCAGCTCGGCAGCAGGGGCTC
>JAQQSW010017516.1:0-11447 GCA_028646575.1 Pseudocheirus occidentalis | reverse complement strand
GGAGGGATGCTGGAAGCACACACTTCAGTAAAGGGATAGGGACAGGGTAGAGAACAGAACAAGGGGGGGGAGGGATAGGAAGGAGGGACGTACGATCACTGTCACAATATGTCCACTATGAAGATGTCCTCTATAATTACACAGCCACAGCCTGTATTGAATTGCTTGTCCTTCCTGTGGGGGTGGGTGACAAGGGAGGAACCAAAAGATTCTCGAATTTAAAGCTCTACAATACATGCAACTAGGAATTAAGATATACAGGGGCTGGGGTAGGGAGACCCTCCCTACCCTACCAGAAAGTAAGAGAGCAGATCAGGGGAGGGGCTTTACAGTGGGATTGCTGTTTTGGGGTTGGGGTAGTGGAAAGACAGGGAGAAAATTTGTAATTCAAAAATCTCATGAAAATGAATGATGTAAACAAGAAAACAAATTTTAAAAAAGAAAAAATATCTACAGAGTAACTGCTTCTGAAAATCTACAGAAGATATAGTTCCATGATAGCTGAAGCCCCACCATGTGGAGAGGTGAGTAGACTTTTGTCCTGCCTTCTTCATTAGGAGCTGGAACTGTCATCCTTCTCAACGGAATTGGTAGAGAACATTCTGTGATTAGTAACATGGCTCAGGACTTGGTGGGAACGGGGGAGGTAAGTTGAGATGTACAGAGGACTCAGAGAGGCACAACCCAAGGGTGGCATCCTGGAATAATCCTAGCATCCCAAATCAACAGGGCCAAGAAGGTAAAATAGCTTTTAATATAGGGAAGGGCTGAACCTTTAACAGTAGGATTGGCACTTTTGATGGGGAAAGATAGAGACGTTTTACGTATTTAATTTCTAAGAAATTTAGTCTCAATAAAAATCTTTATTTTCATTTGCTTAGGTTTTTGAAGATGAAAAATGTACCTACCCCGTTCTGATGTTCCCCCCAAAGGAAATAAAAGAATGGGGAAGGAGCAGAAGAAAGAAATGATTAAAAGGGAGAGGGAGAAGGAAAGGGAAAGGAGAGGAAGAGGAGGGGAAGAAAAAGGAGAAACTATAACACCAAGCTCTCCACAAGTTTATTCCATATTACACAGTACAAGGCTTTCAGGACTTGGTCAACTACTTCAACTAGAAAATATCAGAAGTCATACCAAACTCTCCTAGGAGACTGACAGCTCCAGATTCAGATCCCCATCTCTAAAAGTGAGCAATCTTGACTCCTGACTCATTTGTCAAGTTGCAGCCTATTATACTGTGACACTATTCTATTCCCATGATATTATCCCTCTATTATTCAGGGGAAAAGGTACACTATTCAGAAGGTAATTTTTAATATTTTGTGAGCCTTTTAAATACTAGTCACCACATATAGACTTCAAATGACTCCCTAAAATATTCTATTTCATGCTTAAATCTTTAAATACACTTATGAATTTTTGACTTTGATAGATTCTCTAATGTCTTTTCCCTCACTGTAGAAATAGAAAAAAGGTAGCATAGTGTCTTCATTTTAATTCAGGGTTCTTAGTGAATGGCATTTTTTGGTGATTTTGTCTATTTTCTGTGTTCCTTTTTTGTCGATCCTGCCCAAGTTGGACCATCAGTCCAGATCCATCAGTTGGTAAAGTCACCATCTCTCATGACTGGGACATAAACATAGTAGAGGCATTGACACCATAGGAAAGAAAATAGTACTAGAAGGGTTCCCTCTGTTCTCGTCAGGCTACCCTACGCACACCACACCCATGCTGGTCTTCAGCCGTGTGTTCATGCTCGTATCTCTGCCTAGAAGAAGAAACAAAACATCATGGACAAATCTCGGGATTCTGAAGCAGAGGGCCTGGATTCAAATCCTAGCTCTGACACTCTGTAATGATGGACAAGACACCCCTCTCTTCTGGCTTCAATTTCTTGCCCTGTAAAATGAGGGGGCGAACAAGGTAATGTCTAAGGTGCCTTTCTAACTCTAGCCCCAAAAGTAAAAAAAACAGGAATTATGTATTGGCATATGCACAGTATAAGTCAGAAATACTTATAAGAAGGGAAAAAACCCTTCATGAAATAACATCTGAGAACTGATTTACTTCAAGCTCTGATGTTCAAGAACTGATGTTCTGCTGTTGCTGCTGCTGCTGCTGCTGACAGTTATGATGGTGATAGTAATGGCGGTAATGATGGTGATGATTATGGTAGTTATGGTGATGATGGTAATGGTGGTGATGGTGGTAATGATGATGGTGATAAAGGTGATGGTGATGGTGATGAAGGTGATGGTGATAAGGAGAAGAAGAGACAGAGATGGTAGAGGAGGACATTTTTAAAGCAGGGTCAGGCTCAAACTCCACAAGCTCAACAAAGAAGTTGGAACCTTTTTCCTAAAACATATCCTGTCCGCCTTCATTTCCTATTTCTATCTCTACCATTTTTCTAGTTCTCTAGCTTTATAATTTTGTAGTTATCTATTCTCTTTCCCCCAACCTCCCCATATCCTATCAGCTGTCAGTTCTAGTAATGCTACCTTTCCAATATCTCTTATCTCCTCTCCTTTCAGTCACCATTCTAGCATTCTGATCATTCTGGAGAAAAGAGTAAGGCTGATGACTTCACACAGCTCTGCCTCACTCAAATCTAGTTTATGTGCACATCAAAACATCACACTCATGAGCAACAACAACCTTATTTCAGACCCTCATCTCTTCTAGCTTACAGTAAAGCAATTAAGTCTTTATACGTCTCCTTGCCAAAATAATCCTTTCTTTCTTTTGTGTTTTTTTAAATTTTAAACTTAAATACAAAATTAGAAAAGAAAAAATACTGTCATGTACACAGCAGACCATTTATTAAGAGAAGATTCCTAAAATAATCTTACTGCAAAGACCTTATCATTTCACTCTCTTGGTCAGAAAACACCTACCACCTTTAGGTTCAAATACAAACTTACCGAGCTGGTATTTAAATATCCTTTACAATTTGGCTCAAATCTACCTTTTGATTCAATATAATTCAGCTCTTTGAAATTTTATAAAGTGTCTACTATATACAAAGCTCTATGGTGGCCATAGGGATACAGAGACAAAAAAGACAAGAGTGCCTGCCCTCCAAGTGCTTATAATCCAGTCTCCTTCAGCATTCTTCACTTTCATACATTCAATGTGCAAGTCACACTAAACTATGGAGTATTCCCTGAACTTGGCACTCTATCTCTTGCTTCTGTATTTGCACAAGATATCCTCCAGGCCTGGAAAGAACTCTTTCCTCATTCCTGTCTTTCAGAATCTTTGTCTTTTATGTTTCTGGTCAGGTGCTCCCTGACAACCCCTAGATGTCAATATTCTGTCCATTTGTTGTTGTTCGGTCATTTCAGTCATAGCCAACTCTTTATGACTTCACTTGGGATTTTCTTGGCAAAAATACTGGATTGATTCACCATTTCCTTCTTCAGTTTATTTTACAGATGAGGAAGCTGAAGCAAAGAGGGTTAAGTGACTCGCCCAGGGTCACACAGTTAGTAATTGTCCAACGCCACATTTGAACTCTGATCTTCCAGTCTCCAGGTCTGGTGCACTATTGACTGTGCCACTCAATTTACCTCCTTAAATTATGGTACTTACCTAAGAGTACATAGATGTTGTATTGCCTGAACAGAATGTAAGCTCCTTGAGGTTAGGGAATTTTTTTCCCACTTTTGTCTTTGTATTCCCAGTATGTGGCACAGAGGAAAAAAATACATAAATAAATACTTACTGAAGTTCTCTCAGTTTCCTGCAAGAGTTGGGATAGCTTCCCAAGATCCCTCACTTAAACTTAGGGAAGAGCTATAGTCCAGGGAGACTAGCACAAAGAAGTCGGTGGATGTGAGTTCATGTCCCACCTCTGATGCTCACTGCCTGTGTGACCTTGAGTAAATTCCTCCCCTTCCCTGAGTCTTAGCTTTCTCTACAAAGTGAGAGAGCTACAAGTTGGGCTCTAGTTCAACATATTTTTCCAACATAAGCATCTCCATGATCTCTGGCATTATTCAATTGAAGTATATTCTACTTCCCATCTTGTACTTTCTACCTAACTGATGACTGTGAGCCTCAGACACAGACTAGAGGCTATGGCCTCCTCTCCAACTTCCACAGTGGGGACAGGATTCCATTTCACTCTCTCCTGACAGTGGAGGTGCCCTCCCTTTCTCAAAGCTGGAGCCCATTTCAATGCCACACCTCCATGGTTCACTCCCACTTTCTTTGCCAAGCTAAGCATGAGAAAAAGGGAAAATTGTTCACAAGGAGACTGCCATTAAGACTTTTTTTTTCTTTTTAAAAAGAAAGCTTTGCTAGACTAGATTGCTACAGAAAGACTCATTTTGTCTAAATATCTGTGTTTTTGCTTCTTGTCAAAGCTCCCTGTAATTATTACATAGTGGAATTAATACACACGCATGCACACACATACACACACACAATACCCAAACCCTGAAAGCAGACATTTCATTTTTCATCACTCTACTGAGGTCATATTAAGTCATCCCCCCTCCCCAAAATGAGCATGCTATGATACTGCAAATGTAGGTACATCTCCAACCCAGATATCATTTGCATGTCTGAAGTATGACATCTTTACCCCTCTGTCATCAAACAGAAGTAATTAGGAATAATCAAGTGGGTGTTAATTGGATATAATGAACCAATCTCCAGTCAGCCTGAGCCTACTATCTGCCTCCTACTAGTAATTATGAACACTAAGTACTCTTGATAATCTCTCTCTCCTCACTGAAGCCAAACAGAGGTGCTGTATTTACTCAGCTGATGGCTTGTTTTGTCTGTAATTTAGTCTGTTTTAAGCCAGGAAACTCATAATTTGCCAAGCTGTCACCAGCTGCTGGGACCGGACAAAGGGAAGCAAGGCTTCTGATGACAACAACTCAGGGCATGTCACCCAAGAGAAAAGGACAGATATTAATTAAACTGACCTCCAGTTGCAACCACAGTAGCAACAGCACCTGGATGTGTAAATATTGAAAAATTAAAGCTATAAATTTATATTGCTATAAACGACTCATCCTCCATGTGCTTCCTTACATTCCAAGGACCTCCTGGGGGAAAAAGAAGGTCATTTTTCCTTGCAACTATTACAGAAAGACCCTGATTATTTTTTTCCTACAAAGACCTGCCCTCTTTGAGCCCTTCACTGACATGGAACTGGAGAATGGTCTCTGTAATCCTGCTCTCACAAGCCACCTGGCTGCTTGATCACTATTACTGTAGTGAACGAAAAGTGTCTTATTAAGAGTGACCATTAGAAACAGATTACCAACCATTAAGCAGGTGGTTAGATGTTTTAAAATAGCTTTTACATAGTAATAGAATCCAGAGTAGTCAACTTTATTTATTATTCTTCCAAGAAGCAGAGGGAGGGAAGAGCAGAATGCTAAGACTGAACCTGCAATGATAGAGGTCGACTGACTCTATATACACTATGCGAGCAGCTAGGTGCTGCCATGGATAGAGCTCTGGGCCAGAAGTCTTCCTGATGAGCCTTCCTGAGTTCAAATCCAGCTTCAGACAGTAACTGTGTGACCCTGAGCAACTCGCTTACCCTGTTTGCCTCAGTTCCCTCACCTGTTAAATGAGATGGAGGAAAGAAACGGCAAACTGCTTCATTATCTTTGCCAAGAAAACCCCAGATGGGGTCACAAAGAGTCGGACACGACTAAAATGACAGAACCTCAAAATCCAGCAAGTAAATGCTGGAGAGAAGACTCAAGTCCCAGTCTTTTAACTATGTCAAAGGCTCTTTCCACTAGACCAAGATTCTTTTTCTCTGTTGCTAATCACAGAATAATACATAGACAAACAATTAAATGTAGAAATCAGGAACTCCTCTAGAAGGGAGTGGGGGAGAAACAATTAAGGTACTAATGGAAAGAGGACAAGGCTAGAAATAAAATGACTGGAATCACAGTCCCAGATCTTTCTCCAACCAGCTGACTATAGACAGGTCATTTAAACTATCTTGAGCTCATCTTTAGTGCCCAACTCTTTGTGACCCCTTCTGGGGTTTTCTTGGCAAAGATAATGGAGTGTTTTGCCGTTTCTTTCTCCACGGAGGACTAGATGACTTCTAAGGTCCCTCTTAGTCGTAATATTTTATGAGACTATTATTGGTGGCAAAATTATGACTTGGTTAATTCAGTACATTAGAATATGATGATAAGGGACCAAATCAATGGTTCAATTCCCATTCAGGTGAGTTAGCTACACATAGAAGGAAAACTACTGGTATATGGTCTCACAGAATATCTGTCTCACTTATGAAAACCCCTGGTGGGAGTTTGGGGAGGTGGAAAAGGATCTTCCAAGGACTTGTCTCATTAACTATGAACCAATACTATCAGCTTCATAAATGAAAATTGAAATTCCATTATTATTATTTCTATAAACTATATACAATACTAGAATTATAACCAGTTATTTCATGCTACCTTTTTTTTATATTATGCTATTCAATGACAAGAGAGGCTGGGTAAGAAGCAACTGGATGAAGGCAACTCATGCAGCAGATTCCAATCCACATGCAAGTTCAGGGTTATAGGTTTAGAGTTGGGAGGTGCCTTAAGCACCATCTTCTAGGCCAGTGGTTCTCAACCTTCCTAATGCCGCAAACCTTTAATACTCATATGTGGGTGTATCTGCATGTGGGTGGACCCGCCTGGATAGAGGAGTGGTGTCTCAGTTCCTAAGACCATCAGAAATATGTGTTTTCTGGATGGTGTTAGGCAACCCCTGTGAAAGGGTCATTTGACCCCCACAGGAGTTGCAACCCACAGGTTGACAACCACTGTTCTAGGCTATCTAAGCCTATTCTTTCATTTTGCGGAAAAAGAACCTAACAGCTAGTGAAGTGGAGTAACTTCATATGAGCATCATCGTGTTAGAGTTAGAAGGAGCCTTATCATCTCCTAATCCTATGCCCTCTTTTCACAGATGAGGAAAGCTAAACCAAGGGTTATTAAGTGGCTTGCCCAGGCTCACACAGGGAGTGACAGAAGCAGGTCATCTGACTCTAGATCTTTCTACCACACTGCCTTCTGTGGGCAACAAAGCCACACATTTGTTTTTCCAAGCCACAACAACAAAGTCAGGGCTTTCAGTTCCTGATGTCAGAATTCTATTCAACAAACAGAGGGATTCTCATCAGTTGTTAAGCAGGAGGGATTCAAGCAGAGAATGGGAGGAAGGAGCAGAGTTTAAATAATGAAGTGAGGGTAAGCTTCCTGTTCTCTCATGTTTTCTCATATCTACTTCCTTTCCTTGTTTCCTAACCAGACTTGGGAAGTCAAAACTCCTGTAGACTATGCCTCACGTTCACATTTTTAATTCCACTATGTTCTGCATACGCGTTTCTATGCCAGGGAGTCATCAAAGATTGTGAGCTTCTCCAAAGGACCACATTCCCTGGGCTGGGTTGACTCAATCTCTGAGACAGTTCCACATTAAGCCACCCAAAGAGGCTCTGGAAGGGCTTTCCAGGTTAATAATGGAAAACGTGTAATTTGAAAGCTGAAAGGAGTCTAAAAGATCATCCCTTGATGTTACAGATAAAGAAACTGGGACATAGAAAGTAGAGTGGTTTGTCTAAGGTCATATAACCACTTAGTTTTCCAGAAAGGAATTTCCATAATAGATGTTTACCTAATATCTCAGTCTGAAATAGTCAAGTCTTCAATCATTCAGGACTGAAGGTAAGATAAAACTCAGTCATTGGCTCCCTGAATAAAGGTGAATGCTCAGTAATGAAAGGTATGTTAACAAGACCACAAGTGAATTTAGGAGCTTCAGCAGAGTAAATACAGCAGAAACTGAATACATGAAAGGAAGGTGTGAAAAGAGCACTGGACTAAACATCTAGGCATCTAGGTTTGAGTCTTAGCTTTCATTAACTGTTTGGGTGACTTAGGAAATGTCATTTAACTCATCTCCCCCACAAAATGCAAGCTGGTTGAGAGCAGAGATGGGGCTGCTTTTTGTCTTTGTAACCCCAACACTTGGCATGGTGATGGTCATACAGAAAGCAGTTAATAAGTGATTGATTGGTTGATTGAGTTATTATCTGGGTATCAGGTTTTGGGGTGTGTGTGTGTGTGTGTGTGTGTGTGTGTGTTTGTGTGTGTGTGTGTGTGTTTTCCAAAGGATAAATGGGGTGGAGAATGTCACCTTATGTGATTTATAAGATCTCATCTAGCTCTGACATTCTGTGCTACTAAAATACCTTCATTATTACGCTGATTTGGAGAGAATATAGGAAAAACATGCCCTGAAACCTAACTGCATCCAGTAAAAGTCTGACCTAATACAGTGTGTCTTTAACATAGGTGTTATATAAGCTTCCCAACTTAGACTCGTATCTGTTAGCATCATAACAGGATCACGCTGTACTGCATTGTGAAACTGCCAATTAAAAGGAGACCCAGTGACTCACATTTAAGAACTCTGCACACCACCACCTTCCCTTTAATGACAGCTATCTGTGTGCTTAACTGCAGGCTCATAAACAAATAGCCCTGTCAAAATAGCCCTGAGAAAATAAAAGTCTTCAAGCAGCTTGAGGAAGGTCAGGATCCCTTCTCATGCTTCCAACTGAACAACAATGCCTGGCTATGAAAGGTTTGATGAATCTAGGACACCTGGCAGTTTGAATACTTACACATACACAGAGCGTATGGGTGTATACATACACGCACATAAATTTAATTTGGTAAATAATGCAATCATTAAGGTAACTAGATCATGAGACCAGGTTAATAGAGCCTTCTTCTGTTGTCTTCTCTACTGTACCCACACAGGAGACAAGCATCTATTGTTCCTTACTTCTAGAACTTGTAAATGCTGAAAAATAGTCATCATTAAATTGAAGATAATGATTTTTCTCCTTTCCTCTCTTGCTCCCTTAGCTCTTTCTGACACATACCTTGGAAGTGTGAACACAGAAAGATGTCCCAAAGACCAATGGGCAGAAAGTTCTGATTACCAGTTAAAAATAAAAATCCATCCTGTTACGCTGAACACTTAGCTCTACAATAAGATGAAATGATAAGTGCTTTACAGAGTAAGGTGGTGAAGTCAGACCTCATAGTGTCTATGACTGTAGGAAACATAACTAAAGATAGAAGCAGACAAAGACCACCCAGATGGGGATGCCACTCCACGGTGGATCATGTTCTGGGCCAGGCTGTGGAACCTAGATGGGCTCTAATTACCTATCATAGACTTGACTCCCTAGTGCCTCATTGGCAGTCTGCTTAGTGCTCAACTCTAAGAGGAAATGGAACCACTGCATAAAATTCAGTTCTTGGCCCTTGTCATTGGCCAGACCATACTTTAAGACTAGACAGGGCTATACAGACCCTCATAGAAAAAGAGCAAAGAAACATATTAAAACTCCAGGTTTCTACTGGGTTGGAAGAGTGACCAGTAGGTTTTCCCTTTCAGGAATTGGTGACTCTGAAGCCATTTGAGATGAAATAGAAAGGCCTGACTATGAGGGTTAGCAGTTATATCTGAAGAACTAGCAAGGGGAGGGAAGAGTTTTCTGAACTACGGGATTCTGAATGAGGCCCCACTGTCAGTGGGATAGGAAGGGCTGTCCATGGGCTACAAGGACTTTTTGGCCTTGAGCATTAGTTATGTTATGTAAATTACATTTAATGAAAGTGCAGCCTTGGTCCATAAAAACTTAACAATGCATTTGTCTTCATTTGAGTGGTCCCTCAGCAGTTACCTCCTCCCTTTACAGGACATAATAACTGGGCTTTGATAGCATGTCCCCATCCTCCAAAGCCACAATAAAGAGTACACGGGAAGGAAGGGGGCAGAGGAGAACAGGCTTGTGTTCAACAATACAAACACATTTCACAATGGAAATGCCCCACATTTCTAGGTAAACAAGTTATATGAGTGAGCTAGACCAGGCACATGAGAAAGATGGTAAAGCAGATGTGTGCATCTGGGCTGGGTGATTCCCTCTGGAGGCCAGATGGTTTCAATAGATCCTGCCCATCTCCTCCTTCCAAACATTTCCTTCCACAAAATTCAGGACAAAAGAAAAGATCAGAACTTAATTTTGCATCCTTAGGAGCTGGCTGTCATCATTCATTTACTCAACAAGCACTTACTGAGCGTGATCCATTGCATGTATAGCCATCACTCTCAGTAAAGAGATTTTTTCTTGACCCACTGTTCTGGCCATGATACTTCTATTAATTCAACCCAAGATTATGTTGCCCTTTTTGGCCACCATGTTGTATGGCTAACAAAGTTCATTTACAATCCACTAAAACCCCCAGATCATTTTTATATGAACTGTGCTTTAGCCATGTTTCCTCCTTCTTGTATCTGTACAGTTGTTTTTGAACCCAGGTGTAGAGTTTGACATCCATCCCTTCCGAATTTCATCTTATTATATTCATCCCATTGTTCGAGTCTGTCAAGGTATTTTTTTGATCTTGACTCTATCAACCCATATTTTAGCTGTTCCGCCCAGAATCATGCCATCAGCAAAATTTTAAAAGATGCCACCAAACTTTTAATCAAAATCACTGATGAAAATGTTGAATACAATATAAGTAAGGGTAGATTCCTGTCATACTACACTGGAAAGAAACCTTCCTCCAGGATGTATCCATTCTTTTCAGCAGTTTCAAATCATCTAGCTTGTCCCCAAGAACATAGCAACACTCTATCAAACACCTTGTTGAAATATAAGTACAATGTCTTTTCTAGTTCAAGTCCCACACTCACCTTATTCTGGGGTCTTCTCCCCCAAAATTCCTTGTTATTAAGTATTTATTTTTATTTATACTCTTTAAATTTATTCTGTCTGTATATACATATGTGCTTGTTGTCCCTCCCATATGAATATGTATTGTTAAATTCATCATATTTCTATCTCTAGCATCTAGCACCTTGTCTGGCACATAACAAGTGATTAATAAACATTTGTTAATTTACTGAACGAATGGCACAATGTTACCAAATGTTCAATGGTTTAGTCTGTCAAAACTTGTTAAAGACCAATCCACCTTGGCTTATAGTGATCACCCCTTTGATTTTTATATTATTTTTTTTGATGGGCATGCACTTTATTTCTGATTTTTTGCTATTCAAAGGACATGCACAATTCAGAGATTCTTTTTTGTTTGTTTTTGAGAGCATTGGTAATAGAATTTTAGGTTGTTCCACCAATTCACCACACCACCAATGTTGCATTAGTATGCCTATTTTACATTGCCTCAAATAGTTATTTTCCCTTTTTTTGGGGGGGGGTAATCTTTTTTTTTAATTTTAGTTTATTTTCTTGGTTACATCATTAATTTCCACAAGGTTTTGAGTTACAAATTTTCTCCCCTTTTTGCCCCTACCCCCCAGCCCAGAACATTGATCCCACTGTAACACCCCTCCCACAATCTGTTCCCTTTTAT
>JAQQSW010017515.1:0-11447 GCA_028646575.1 Pseudocheirus occidentalis | reverse complement strand
TATATATTGAATTGCTTGTCTTCCAAGTAGGAGTGAGTGAGGAGGTAAGAAGAGAGAGAATCTGGAACTCAAAGTTAAATTAATTAAAAGCTCAAAATTAATTAAATTAATTAAAATTAGATCAAAATTAATAAACATACAGGCAATGGGATACAGAAATCCATCTTGCCCTACGAGAAAGTAAGGGGAGGGTATGGCGGGATATAAGAGAACATATCTGGGGAAGGGGTATTCAGTATGCTTGCCATCTTGGGGTGAGGGGTAGGGAAGAGATGTGGAGAAAATTTGTAACTCAAAATCTTGTGGAAATGAATGTTGAAAACTAAAAAATTGATTAATTAATAAAAAAATAAACTACAGATACTCCAATAAAGGCACCTAAGAGCAGAGCACACTGGTCACCTAAAGGCACTGAACAAGTCCCTCCCTAGAGGGAAAGTGGGTACTGAGGACAAGCTCATTGAACCTACTGAAAGAGACACAGACATTTTTCGAATACACAGAAAAGACCATAGGACACATCTTGCTAAAAACTTTCAAAGTCAACCAATCAACAGGCATTTATTAAGCACTTACAACATGTAAGGCACTTTGGGGGGGTACTGGGGTCACTAAACAATGACAAGCAGTCTTTGCAAGGCACTCTTTTATTACTACTTTCTATTAAAAGATCAAAATGAATATTACTTCAAATTTCTTCTGTTTTGATTTCTACTATATTGACTCTGTAATGTAATGATTTACTCTTTATTAATTTTATAACTGGGCCTGCATCCATCTGGCTCCTGCTGAGGTCAGGAATTCAGCTGAGCCACAGCTTAAAGTTACTTGAAAAGAAAGGTTGTTTTGCTTGTCTTTCCAGTGGGAGTGGGTGAGGAGGGAATTAGGGACAGAATTTGGAATTCAAAGTTTTAAAAACATATGTTAAAAAATTATTGTTACATGCAACCAGGAAATAAGATATACAGGAAATGGAATATTGTAATTCATCTTCCCATACAAAAAATTAAGAGGGGCTGGGGAAAGGGGAGGGGTGAGGGGGGAACATATGAGAGGGCAGATAGGGGGAAAGGGTAATCAGTATTATTGTCATCTTGGGGAGGAGAATAGGGGAGAGATGGGGAGAAAATTGAAATTCGAAATCTTGTGCAAGTGAATGTTGAAAACTAAAAATAAATGAATTCTGGAATAATAAGAAAAAAAAATTTAAGTGAAAAGTTGTTCTCTCTCATGCTGGTATCCCCTAGTGTGTGGAATGAGTGAAAACTTCTCAATCTGGGATTGTTAACCTTCCTTCTCCCTCCCCTTCCCTGGCTGCTGTCAATCATTTTTACCTTCTTTTGTTTTCTTGCCTTGGTGGGACCCTCCCCACCTCTCTTCTATTGCTGTCCCAGTAGGGAAGAACTTGGTGAGGTGAGCCTCTCCACCAATGAGAGAGGAAACAGTTGGGAAAGGGGGCCTGACTAAACTGGGTTATAAATTCTGGTTCTACTTTTGAAACACGCCCTCTGCTCCATGTTCAGACATGGGGTAGATTGCCCTCTTCTCCAGGGGAAGAGAATAAACTCCTGTTCTTATCCTAAGGCTCTGTGTTTACCTTTCTTACTAAATTAAGGATGAAGGGTATTTTTCAACCCAAACACTAGGATACTTTCACAGATTTGTTTAGCTCCTCAAAATCACCATTTCCAAAAGATACGTTGTCTGCCCTTTCCTGTTTTTGTGTAGTTAGAGGAGTTTTTAATCTCTTCCAAGGAGACAGCAAGTCTATTAGTTGTGCTCTCCCATCAAAAACTAAAGCAATTAACATTTCTTAATAGTCAAAGAGGGGAGTGATTAGCCTTACCTGACTGCCAGCCCACCTTTCTCAATAGACAATAGTAATAACGTTCTTACCCCATCCATACAACCTATCACTTTTTCTCTATTCCTAACAAGACTCATTCTTTGTTGTGTATTAATAAAGAAGGTCCTCTTCTTCTCTGGGGGTTGCTGGCTTTGCTGAAGATTCCAGAGTGACCCTCTTTGTTCACAAGTATGCCTGTCACTGTTAATAAGCTGATCTAACTCATATTCTGTACCTCAGTCTCACTTTATTACATTTACTCACCACATTCCTAAGGGAATTTCTCAGCTTGTACAACCAGCCTTTCCCAACTAGTCCTATTCTCTCTAGAGACATTTATCTCCTCTCTGTACACACTTATTTTTCCTAGCACAGATGCCCAATAATCGCCCTACTGATAAATGCAGAGGAGAGTATATTGCAGGCTTACAAAAACAGGATCTGACAGGCTCATCCCTTGGGTCCTTCTTGGCTGATCTGAAAACCTAATCTGTCTAAGGAAGGGCAGAGAGGAACATAGCTCTTTGAAATGGTCTCCCAGGCTCTTTACAAGGAGGCTGAGGTCCCTGAACTTTGGTGATGTTCCTCTAAGAAAGGTTCCCAAGCCAAGAATGGAGGCAGAGAGGAGCTTTCAAACCCATTCCACTCCCTTATCTGTAAGTTGCACTGTCCTGTGTTCTCCAGCTTCAAGACAGTGGCAGATCTTGTTACTTCCCAAAGGCTAAAGTTCTTTCCTCTCCCCACCTTCAGTTCAAGGCCTTCAACCCATCCCCCTGCTCCTGTCTCTGACTTAGAAAGGTAGAAGAACTTGACAGCTTTGGGATCAATCCAAATACACAGGCTTCTTCCTAATCATTTCAGATTCACCATCCCAGTGCATGCATTACCTTGGCTTCTGATTGAAGCTGCACTTGCACCTCCGACCTAAGAGGGAAGGCAAAAAATCCAGAGTCATTCAATCTCAGTCTTCCAACATAGCATGCTGGTGACCTGGCTTTGTGGATACACCTAGGAGGCCACAACCGTACTATTGTGCTTGGTCTTGGGTATAGCACTGAAGAATAGAGTATATCCATACATAGGAGGGGCAACCAGGACAGTAAGGGAACTTAAGGCCATATAACATGAGAATCAAAGGAAGGAACTAGGGATTTTTAGCTTTGAGGAGAATTAAGGGAGACATTTATATAAAACTTTAGGGTTTGCAATGCATTTTACATATATTAGCACATGAAAAGATAATTGAGAATACAAGGTAAGACAATCTGGGAGCCAAGGAGTAATTGCAAGAAGCCTCTGAATCCAGAAATAACTGGTCTCTAATTCAGAAAGCCCTAGCTTCAGCTTCTGCCTTTGACCATACTCTGTGGCCTATGCCAGTGACCCAGGCAGTTCCTGGAAGAATTATAGTCACAGGAAAGGTGCTGATCTGCACTGACAATGGGTATCCCTGCTGGGCATTCCCTGGGAACTCATGGGTCTACTTCAAAAGCAGGTTAGGGACTAGACCTGTGATTTCATTAGTATAGAAACTCCCAGATGAGGAAATGCTTTGTCTGCAATTTATAATATTAAAATTGCCAAGAGCACTAAGAGGCTAATTAATTACCTTGCCTAAGGTTATGCATCAAAGGCAGGATTTGAACCCAGTTTTTCCTGGCTGTCTATCCACTCTGGCAATTTCAAACTCAAATAAAAACAGGGGCCACTAAACCATACATTAGGCCTCCTGGACCACATACTGACTTAGAAAACCACATATTAACATTATCTGTGTTCTACTCTGTTTTTAGTTATTTTGTTAAGTATTTCCCAATAAAATTTTAATCCAATTCAGGCCACCCTCCAGAACGTTGCAAGGCTGCCTATTTGAGACGTCTGCTCTACAGCACTGGTTCTTGAGCTTTTTGGTTTCAGGACTCCTTTATGCTCTTAAAAATTATTAAGGGCACCAAAGAGTTATTTATTAGGGTTATATCTATCCATATTTAAAGTATTGGACATTGAAACTGATACTTTAAAAATGCTTATTAATATAAAATCATAATAAATCCATTACATGATAACATAAATGACATATTTTATAAAAATAACTATACTTATATAACTACATATAAAAATAACTACACTTTCCAAAACAAAAAAATTCAAGTGGCATTGTTTTGCATATTTTTGCAAATCTCTATTGCAACCTTGCTAGAAGATAGCTGGATTTTCATGTCTGTTCCTACAGTCAATCTCTGGCCATCTGTTATTTGGGTTGAGGCGAATGAAGAAAATCTGGTCTCACACAGATATATAGTTGGAAAAGGGAGGAGTATTTTGTTGTTGTTCAGCCACTTCAATCATGCCTGACTCTTTGTGATCCCATTTGGGGTTTTCTTGGCAAAGATCCTGGAGTGGTTTGTCATTTCCTTCTCCAGTTCATTTTATAGATGAGGAAACTGAGGCAAATAGGGTTAAGTGACTTGCCCAGGGTCACATAACTAGTAAATGTGTGAGGCCAGATTTGAATTCAGGAAGATGAGTTTTTTTGACATAAGGCTTGGCACTCCATTCACTGCACCACCTAGCTGCCCAAACCACACATATACGGATTCTGTTTTTTTTTAATACATGTGATTAATGCAATCCAGATTCACTCAGAGCAGCTTTTGACCATTTTATGTTTTCTCATTGGATGCCAACAAACAATAGTTTTCACGTGATGGTAAGTGGTTTTTAAAATGTTAAATAGGCTTCCCCACACTCCAAGAATTTGGGAACCACTGACCCAGACCATTAAAACTAGAGGAGTTCAGAAGAGGGGGAAAGTCCTGTGGGCTGGCATGATAAAGGAAGGCTTCACCAGATTGAGTCAAATTTGAACTGGGTCTTGAGGGAAAAGGGGGATTTCTTTTTTTTTTTTTTTTTTGCTTTTTGGAGGGCAGTTGGGGTTAAGTGACTTGCCCAAGGTCACACGGCTAGTTTTTTTTTGTGTTAATTGTCTGAGGCCGGATTTGAACTCAGGTACTCCTGACTCCAGGGCCAGTGCTCTATTCACTACGCCACCTAGCCACCCCTGGAAAAGGAGGATTTCAACAGATGTAGAGAACAGAAGACATTCTCCACTATAGGAGAAGGCTGCTTTGAATGGTGGGGACAATAATAGCAAAAACAAGAACAATTTTAAAAAGCAGCTGGGTGGTTCAGTGATTA
Organism: Pseudocheirus occidentalis; assembly: GCA_028646575.1. NCBI lineage: Eukaryota > Metazoa > Chordata > Mammalia > Diprotodontia > Pseudocheiridae > Pseudocheirus > Pseudocheirus occidentalis. The sequence goes on along the minus strand of JAQQSW010017515.1, from coordinate 6,403 downwards.
GAGCCCTGGACTTGGTATCAGAAAGACCCGAGTTCAAATTCTGCCTCAGACATTTACTAACTGTTCAGCCCCAGGCGAGACATTTTACTTTCTCAGCCTCTGTTCCCTCATTTATAAGATGTGGATGAAAATAATAGCACTTGCTCTGTTACCGTAAGGATGAGATGAGATAGCAAATGTAAAATGTAAAATTAAAGGCGTAAATAAATGCTAGTTATTCTAATAATAACTGAAACTTGTACAGCATTTGAAGGCCTGCAAAGTCCTTTACAAACATCATTTCACTTGATCGTACTAGCCTTGTGAAGTAGGTCCTACAAGTTTTATTGTCCTGTTTTACAGATAAGAATACTGAAGCTCAGAGACATAAGTGATTTGCCTGTGGTTGCAGAGCTGGTGAGTGTTATAGGAAGGAACCTCAGCCCTTCTTGATCCCAAGTCCAACAATTTCTCCAGAAAAGCACACAGCTTCTCCAAGAGGGATCTGACAGAGGAGTAGTCAGTTCTCTGGGAAGGGGTCTTTGCCTCAGAATCCTCTTTCGTATAGGACAACATCATTCCCTTAGATCAGACCCTATCGAGCCATCCTGGTAAGGAAACAGCTGAGCTCTGAGTTCTAAAAGGGCATCCGTTACAGGGAGAGTCTTATTTTCTCTCTTTTCCTTTATCACTTACTCAGGATAAGGAGGATCCCAACTGAAAACAGAACCACTGCAAACACCAAGCCTCCAATCCTTAGACTCTGGTAATCTGCAAAGAGAGTGGCCAGGTGCGAATGGAAAGGGAGGGTGAGACACAGGCAGGTATTTCCCAATCCCTTTTAAGAAAATTCACCCCCCCCAAACCCCCCAAGCCCCACCCCTTATCACCCCAAAGGGTCGCCAGGGCTCACCATAATGAAAAGGATCTTGTTCTTTCTTCTCATCAGCAGCTGGAAAGATAACACAAGCAAAGCCATGAGGAGGGGAGAATAACAACTCATTTATAGAACATTTATGGGTACACAGCGTTTTCACACATATTATCTCACGTGATCCCCCTGTCAAGCCCTTGCTGTAAACAAGAAGATGTATTGCTATTCTATAATCACAGAACATGAGGACTGGAAGAGATCTCAGGATTATCACCTAGTCCAGAGGTTCTTAACCTATTTTGTGTCATGGAGCCTTCCCTCCTCCCCTCCCTCCCTTCCTTCCTTCCTTCCTTCCTTCCTTCCTTCCTTCCTTCCTTCCTTCCTTCCTCCTTCCCTCCCTTCCTTCCTTCCTTCCCTCCCTCCTTCTTCCCTTCTCTTCCCTTCTCTTTTCCTTCCTTCCTCCCCCCTCTCCTTTCCTTTCCCCCTCTCCCTTCTTTCATCCCTTTCTCCTTCCCTCCTTGCATTGTTCTCTCCCTCTCTCCCTTCTTTCCTTTCTTCCTTCCATTCTTCCTCTTCATAGAATAATAGTTTGCAATTTATAAAGAAACCAATGGTAGTGAAATACAATTGTCCAAATACTAAAAAAAAAAAAAAAACCAAGAACCCCTGATTTAGTACAACCCTTACCTGGCCGAGAATCCCCTGCCAAACCCACATAGGTTATTTGATTTGCAGTTAAGGAAGAACCCCTCACCACTTTTCCAGGTGGCTCATTCCACTTTGGAGGTTCTCTGATTCTTAGGAAGTCTTTCCTTACATCAAATTTGCCTTTTCATAACTCTGCATGTTAATAATCATAAAAAACCCAGATCCAGAGATCCTATCCTGGGTCTGGCCATTGAAATTGACCAGTACTGAGCCTCATGACAGAAGCTGAACCCTATTCCCAGACCTTGTTCAGGGGAAGTACCCCCAGGTTGCACATGCAGCTTCCAGCTTTGCAGGAAACTCTGGGGCATACAAGGGATTCAGGTTCTTGATTCTTCCCCTCAGGTCCAAGAGGAGTCCACTTACCACTGGCTAGGACCAGAGGAACCAGCAGGCTGCATAGAAAGGTCAGCACCATCTCCATAGTGGTATCTGGTAAAAGAGCAAAGAAAAGAAGTGACTCCAGACTAAAGACTCTCCAAGCTGATCATCAGCTGAGCTGGAAGAAAAATAAGACAAGGTCCTGCCTTCGAGGAGATTACAGTTAGTTAGAGAGACAGAACATGAAAAAAGAACAGATTACATAAAGCAGCCGATGACAAGAGGTCTGGGTCTGGAGCCAAGGCACCCAAATTTAAGTGCAGGTTCTGCTACTGACCAGTACGGTATCTACAGACAAGTCACTCTACTTCTCTTGGGTCTCACTTCCCTCAAAGTATTGAGGTATATACTGTGAACCTGTTATCACTGTATTACCACCCAAGCGTTGAATAAGTCATATAGACCATAAGTGCTATGGAAGCTTACAGGAGAGAACGGTCATGGGAAGTGGGGGATTCAGGAAGACTTCATGGAGGAGTTGGCCTTTGAGCTGAGCAGGATCCAGATGAAAAGAGATAAAGGAAAACAGGAGGAAAGAGATTCTGGGGAAGAGGGAAGGGTATGAATAAAAGCAGATAGGCACAAATGGTTGATCAATCAGCCAATAAACAACATTAATACCTTACTATGTTTCATGCATTGTGCTAAGTACTGGGATGTAAGGAAAGGTAAAAACTCCTGCCCTCAAGGTGCTCACATTCTAATGGGTGAGGCCACACACATACACCTATGTACAACATACAACACACAGGATAAAGAAGAAATAGGCACCAGAGGGAAGACTCTAGAATTAAGAGGAATTGGGAAAGGCTTCCTGTAGAAGAGAGAATTCTGGCTGGGACCAAGGGAGCCGGAGCTGGGAGGCAGAGGTAAGGAAGGAGGACATTCCAGACATGGGAGACAGTCAGTGACAATGTCAGGAGTCAGGAGTTGGAGTACCTTGTTCCAGGACCAACAAGGAGGTCAGTGACCCAGAATGGTAGAACACATTAGGGGAACCTTGGGTGATTCAGCCTTGATCATAGAAGAGATCTAGAGACTTAGTGAACCTTAGAAATCATCTAACCCAAACCCCTCCCTTCACAGTTGGGGAAACTGAAGCAGCTTATGTTCCAATAGGTCAAAGTCAGGGGGAATACAGCAAGGCACCTGCTGGGACTAGGGAGACATGTTGAAGGAAGAAGAGAGAGGCGATTTATCTCTGTAACCAGGGACTAGCACAGCACCTGCCGTGTAGTAGGCACTTAATAAATAATAATAATAGTTAACATTTATATGGTGGGTTACTATGTGCCAAGCACTGTGCTAGTTTGTGCAGTAATTGGTCCAGCCCAATTTTGTAATTATTTTTCGAATTATTACCTCAATTTTGCAATTATTATCTCATTTGATTCTCACAACAGCTCTGGGAAGTAGGTGATATTGTTATCTCCATTTTACAGATGAGGGAACCAAGATAAACAGAAGTTAAGTGACTTACCCAGGGCCATACAGCTAGAAAAATCTGAGGTAGAATTTGAACTCAGGTCCTCCTAACTTTAGACTCAGTGCTCTATCTACTGCAGCATCTCACTGCCCCTTAGATGCTTGACCTTTACAGGATTCGCATTTTCTGATGACATTCACTGGTCAGGATTCTCATGCTTTACAATACTATTACTCCCATGGACCCACAAGGTTTGGGTTACCAATATTCATTAAGTACAGGTTTTGTATAAGGTACAACACTGGGTGTTGAGGGATGTATAAAGATAAATCAGATACAATCCCTGCCCTCATAGAGTTTGCATTGTAGAAGATGGCCATGCTCACCACTATATCACCAGTGCAGTCACACACAAGCTCTGCCCTTGGTGAGCCTGCAATCTGGGGCATGGGGCATTTCTAAGACTACAATTTTTAAAAATCGGCATCATAAGCACATAGAAAAATTAATGTGTGCTACGTGAGGTTTGTGGAAGGAAGATCACTTTTGACCAGGGAAGTAGGTGAAAGCTTTGAAGTAGAGGCAACATTTGAGCTTGGAACAAAAGGATGAATAGAATTTCAGCATGGTCTCCATTCTTTATGTCTCATAAGAGAGCAACCTATGGAACAAACTCCTGATTATGAGGGACAGAATCCTCAATAAAGATGCAAAATCTCCACCCTTGGACATTTTCACAACAAGGAGGATGTCTGATGGAAATCTACTAGAAGCATTTCATGTTTCTGGGATGATTGAAATTTCCTATTACCTAAAAGTAGGAGAATGGCTCAGATGAACTCCAAGGGGACCTCAACTAGGGAATCCTAGGTCATTCCACACATAATTACGGGGTGGAGGGAGGGGAGAGCAGCTTGATAGAAATGGAAAGGGGAGGGAAGGAAAAAGACACAAAGCAGGTCTTTGGGGGAAACTGCATAGTGTTCTAAGTGGTGGAAGGCTGGCAGTGACCTGTGGACCCAAATTCTCTTTCTGTCTCAAGGTCTGAGGTCCCTGGAGAAGATTAAGCTAATTTGGGGACACTGTTCAATCTCCAGAAACTTATCTCAAGTCCTTGGTGTATCCAGAGAAAGCAGTGATCCTCCAGTTCCTCTGAAAGTCACTAGGGGTCAGAATTGCTCCAGGGATGACTTGTACTCTGATAACTAGAGAGGAATTTTATAATTGTGTTCTGAAAGAGACCAGAAGTATTATCAAGGCCAGCTCCTTCATTCAATCTAGCTAGCACTTACTGAGCTCATATTGTGTCCAGTACAGTGGGGGCCACCATCAGAAAAAGAAAGAAGTGCAAGACATGGTACCTGCTGTCACAGAACTCACGAAAGCCATGATTATAATAAGATAGAATCATGTGTTTATTAGTGTGACATGAACTCTGAATGCCCTGGGGGAATTAGTAGGAGGGGAGATCACTGAGGGCTTCATGAAGGAAATAGATTTGAACTGGACCAAAAAGGAGTGGAGAGAACCCTGACTCGATTGGATCACTTTAATCCAATAAATATTAATTAAACACTTATCCTTGGCCCAAGTGTTGGTGATACAAAGATAAGAAGAAAAATGGTTCCTGTCCTCAAGGAACTTACATTCTACTAAAGGAAAACATCATGAACACAGAGATGTCTATCTATCCACATCCATGTCATTCTGCTTTTTAATTGGGCCTATGTGAATTCTTTACCATCTTGAATTTTACTAAGATTTGACCCAGATCAGAAAAAGTAAAATAAGGGGAGATTGAGGGGAGATTGACCTGTTTTGCCAGTTTTCTCCTCATTTGAGTAGGAAGCCAGGAAAAAGGACAGAATGTTTATATGGTTTCCTAAAAGGCAGACATTTCTGTGGGCTGAGAAAAACTTTTTGCCCTATACACACCCACCCACATACCCAGTAATTGCATTCCCACACAATAGCTGTATTCACACACACACTCACACACACACACACACACACACACACACACACACGCCAGTAAGGTGCATGTAACACTACCATCACCACTACCCTGTACATACTAGCTTCTGGCCACACCCTGGACCCAGCTCATCTCCAGGCACAGCAGGAGGCCCTGGGGGCCTTCCCAGCCTGGTGTCCCTGAACCCAGGGTCCAAACACAGAGGTTTCTATTCAGGTTGTCCCTCCCCACTCCCAGCTAGCAGGGAACACATCATAGCTTCTCTCAGATGATACAAAATACCTTTGTCTGCCTCTGCCTTCCAAGAAACTGAATCTTCCCCACACACACAATTACCCTTCACACTTCATCCCTCCCCCATTTTGTCCCACATTCTTTTCCTTAAGTGGAGAAACAGACTGGTTGGAATCCCGGGAGGCAGAAGGGACTGGGCGTATCTCCTTTCAGATCTATGCAGGGCAAAGCCGCCCTAGGTCCTAAGAGTGCCAGAAGAGACGGACCAAACTCACTGCCCCTAGACTGGTCCTCTCCCCTCCCCAGGCTCAAGATCTTCCATATCTTCTAAGGACAGTGACCCACCCAGACTCCAGCATAAAGACACCAATGAAGGCTGGGGCTCAGGACTAGGAGGAACAACAGAAACCTGGAAGGGGATGAGGAAAGAGCCTGGTCCATAAGCAGGGCATTGATCCTCCATCTTCCTTGTAGGCATCTCAAATCCTCTCTTTCCATAATGGAATCAATCACTGTATTACCCTGGACAAGTCACTAACTTCAAAAGGGGACACACTTTAGTAGAAGAAAGGAGTGAATACTGAATTTGGAGTCGGACATTTTGGGTTCTACTACTACTACTACTACTACTACTACTACTACTACTACTACTCCCTCCCTCCCTGCCTTCCTCCCTCCCTGTGTGACCTTGGCCCTCTCTTAGGGAAAGACTCAATTGTCTTATCTATAAAACAAAGCTGGAGTGGATTTATTAGGTCTCTTCTCCCTCTACAATTCAGGGTTGTCTCTGAGGTATTTCTTGATCTTCCTCCAAGCTGTGGTACCA
>JAQQSW010017514.1:0-11448 GCA_028646575.1 Pseudocheirus occidentalis | reverse complement strand
CAGGTGCTTTAGATTTTCTTTGAAGTAGACTCACACTGTGATTTGGGAGACACAGCTCCTCCAGGCCGCCCTGTGGCCTAGCATGGTCACTGCAGTGCGAGCTGCCCCTCTCCGGTCTGGTTCTTCACGCCTTGGCAGATGTGGATGTGCTGGAGACTGTAGAACCTGTACAGACTGGCTGCGGTGCCTCTTGGCTCGGCTCAGCCCACCTCCTTTCCACCACCTGAGCCTGGCCACAGTCTCAGCTTCAGGCTCTTCCAGCCTCCGCTCCCGGCTGCTGCGATGAGCCCCTGCTGCCGAGCTGCCTTCAATGAGAGGTGTGTTCTCTGTATTTTTTTGTGAGTCTGAGAGTCCTAGGCTTTATCTGGGCTCATATTTTATGGGTGTTTAGGGTGGTGGTGTGGGAGCTGCGGGACCTTGCTGCTTCTACGCAGCCATCTTGGCTCCGTCCCTTATTCTTTTCTTTTTGCTTTTTGGAGGGGGGAAGGCAGGACAACTGGGGTTAAGTGACTTGCCCAAGGTCACACGGCTAATTTTGTGTTACATGTTTGAGGCTGGATTTGAACTCAGGTCCTCCTGACTCCAGGGCCAGTGCTTTATTCACTGTGCCACCTAGCCGCCTCTATTTTTATTATTTTCTATCACCATCTCCATCTTCATTATCACTATTATTACTGGAAGAACTCAGAAAGTCCTCAGAAGACCAAGTTCCCTGGCTCTACCATTTCTCTGTTATGTGAACTTGGGCAGGGCACTCAGTTTTCTCACCTGTGCAATGAGGGTTTGACCTTAATCATCTCTTAGGTCCTTTTCAGGACTATAACATTCTGAGCCTATAACCCTGTAGCTAAAAAATGCCAGCAATCTTTTTCACAGTTATAAGCAATTCTATAGGTTGGTTAGAAACAAACAATACAGAGAACTTCTCCCCACACTCACCCCCTCATTCCCAAACCTCTTTTTTGACTGACTGGTTGGATTTAAAGAAACCTCTCCAAAGAACTTGTCCTTCATTTTTCAATGTTTTCTAAAGCTCCACTACGCGTCCTGAATTTTCATCAACAGCCAAGAACAAAAAGTTCTGTTTTCATTTCTGGCCAATTCTGATTTACATCAGCAGAATGAATTTGACTCGTTCCTTAAGGTCACCTCTGTTTTCTTCTTGTTCTCCCAAATGTAGTGTGAGACTGAGTAATGGTAGGAGTCAACAACTGAGTTAGGAAAGAAGCAAATATGTCCCTTAAAGTCAGCTACAGGCTCTCTAACTAAATCATTTTTTGTCTTGATTTGTGATATCATCATCATAGGCAACTCCTGGTGTGGAAACTTCTTCAATGGATTTAGATGAACACTTCTTTGGTGATTCTTTCTCTTAAATAGTTGTCTGGGGGGGGGGGCAGAGGGGTAGGGTGGATCTGACAAGAAAAGTGACTTACTCCTGGTCATATACCTAAGATACACCACAGGCAGAAACTGAATTCAGGTCTTCCTGATTCCAAGGGCAGCCCTCTATTCACCATACCATGGCACATATATGTATGTGTATATATATATACATATATGCACATGTATGTGTACATGTACACATATGCATGCAGATGCATACATATACATACACATACACACATATAATACACACACATACGTGTATGTATATTATATAAGTGTGTGTACACTATACATACAACTATACATGCAAGTGTATATAATGTGTGTTCATATATATACACATATGTGTATATGTGTGTATATAATCACACAATCTTTGTCTCTCCCATTTCTAAAGATATAGAACTCCATAACTGTACTTCTATGTAACCTTTTGTCGTCTACATTTAATCTCAGAAATAGCAATAATCTCCCAAACTACCAGATTCCTTCCAGCCCAGCTCCCATAGCCATCTTAGAAGGGAGCAATCTTCAGGGAGAAGGGGCCCAACTAGACAGATAAGCATGAGAGGAATGGGAATAGCAGCAGCCCCCAACCAGCAGACCACCAGCCCTGCTTCTAGCTGAGCCCTCACAGACATCATCCAGGGAAATATCTCCTGAAGAGAAGTGGCTAGCTATTCCCATCAGCTGCCAATCAACTACAACCCACCAGGCAGGCAAGCCAGCCTAGCTGAAGCAGCAAGACAGCCTGTGAATAAGACAGGAAGTAGCATGTGTCAGGCAATGGTAAATATGTATGTATGTGTGTGTGTATCTCTCTCCCTCTCTCTCTCCATATATATATATATATATACACACACACACACATACACATACATATATTCATTTTTACAAATATATATGTTGTGTGTATCCATATATATGGATATATAGATAGATAGCTATATATACACGCACATATATATGAATGGGTAAGAAAATTAATGAATGAGTAGAAGCATGGATAGATAAATAAATGAATGCTTAGAAATTTAGAGAAAATTAATTTGTGATATTTATAGAATGCTGATCATATGTCAGATACCATATTAAACATTTTTAAATAATTGTCTCATCTGATTCTCATAACAACCCTCAGCAGTAGGTGCCATTTTACAGATGAGAAAACTGAGTCAAATGGATGTTAAGTGATTTTCCAAGAATAAAATTTCTACTAAGTGCCTGAGCCCAAATTTGAACGTAGGCCTTCCTGACTCCAAGTTTGGTACTCTATTCACCACATTACCTAACTACCTTTAAGACAAGTCAAACCACCACCACCATCTTGACCACCATCTCCCCTCAGAATCTGAATGAAACAGCCCCAAACCCATCATCCGAGAACGTTTGCTGTTTATTGTAATGTCAGTCAAGTCTGACTCTTTGTGGCTACCTCTTGGGGTTTTCCTGGCAAAGGGACTGGAGTAAGTAGTTTGCCATTTCCTTCTCATTGTACAGATGAGGAACAGAAGCTTATAGGTTTAAGTGACTTTCCCAAGGTCACACAGCTAGTAAATACCTGAGGCCAGATTTGAACTCATGAAGATAAGTCTTCTTGATTCCAAACCCACTGTTCTGTCATAGCTGTGCCATCATCCTAGGAATTAACCCCTGGGGAAATGCAGCCTAGCACTTGCTTATGGAATTCCTACAGTGCTAGCTGTTGAAGATTCAGAAAAAAAGGTCTTATCCATTCTATTAGTGGAAATAACATTAAAGAAGAACCATTAACCTCTGTTTTGCCACTGAACCCAAATGATCGTGGGACCTTTCCATCAGGATTGCTTCTGAAATTTTCCGTGTGTGCTGTCTCCCCACAGTTGGAATCTGAACTCCTTGAGTATACAGGCTATCATGGTTTTCTATCTCCAACACTTAGCACATTCCTTTATTTACACATAGTGTTTAACAAATGATTTATTTGTTCATTCTTTCTTTTAAAGTGTCACCATTTTGTTTCATTCTGTCCAGTAACATTGGCAAATATCATTATTCTCCTTATATAGTATCTGGAAACATGCTGATATTTAGGTTTGAAAAGAGCGTTATAGAAATTATTTCATTTTGGGGCGGCTAGGTGGCGCAGTGAGTAGAGCACCGGCCGTGGAGTCAGGACAACCTGAGTTCAAATCCGGCCTCAGACATTTGACACACTTACTAGCCGTGTGACTTTGGGCAGGTCACTTAACCCCAATTGCCCTCCAAAAAGCAAAAAAAAAAAAAAAAAAGAAATTATTTCATTTGAACCTCACAACCTAGATAAGTAGGAAGCACAGACAATATTTCCTGGCCATACATGAGACTCACTGAGGTACCCTAACTTTCCCTAAGGCACAGAGTTGGTGGGTGGTAGGTGTAAGACTAAGAGCCAGGTCTCCTGATCAGACCTAGTGCTCTTTCTAACCTGATGCCTTGCTCCTTCAAGGAGTGTTAAAGTCTTGGTGATTGAAAGGATGACTCTGGTTCGGCTCCTAGGTCTGACACTGGTAGTTGTGTCTCTCAATCTCTGTAATTTGGTGATCATCTGCACCAGCAACCTGGGAGGATGAATGAAACACACCACTTTTATTCTTCCATATTGAAGATGTTTTCCACCCTCTCTTATATTATCTCTTCTTTCAGTTGACATTCTAAAGTAGATAAAAGATGCTGAGAAGAGAAAATTGTTGAAAATCCTTGATTATGACTATACATCCACCGTGGATGAGAGACTTATAAAGGTTAAGGGGAGTTAGGGATGCTTGGGAACACCCCTCACCTTTTTGAACAACCTTTTGAAGCTGAGGTTGGTGCACAGATGCCCACTCTAACACAGCACTCTGCTCGGTGTGGCTGTGGGGTGGCTATGCCCTAGATGTACCCTATATTCATTGTTTCACCCATGGCATCTCACGTCTCTTACTGAATATGCATGGGACTTTGTATAATGCAACAGATACGATATATGTATTATATATATATAATATTATAAATAAATTTATAAATATTTATTATATTTATAAATAAATATATTATAAAATATTATAAAACAGAGTACTTTACATGCATGTTTATCAGAAAAGTATAGACATGATATAGCATCTCTATGTACAAAGGTATAGAGATATATGTATATAATAATAATAGTTAATATTAAATAGCACTTATTGTGTGCCAGGCATTACTCTAGGCACTCTACAAATATTATCTCATTTGATCTTCACAACAACCCTGAGATGAAGATACTATTATTATCCCAGTTTTATATATGGAGAAACTGAGGCTGAGATCTATTCAGGGAATTGTGCAGTGTCATATAGCTAGTATCAGAGGCTGGATTTGAGTCCAGATCTTCCTGAGTCAAGGGCCAACATTCTATCCACGGAGCTACCTGGTAAAGTCAGATGAAACATGAAGTACTGTAGAATATATAAACATGTATGTGACTGGCCCTGGGACTTCATTGCAATAGGAAACTTCTTCTCTCAGGCCAACTACAGTCTTAGAGATTTGCCAAGGATGCTAAACAGTTAAACAATTTGTCCAAGGTTACACAGTTAGTATGTTTGGGAGCAGGACTTGAACACATGTCTTCTTGACTCAGAAGATACCCTATCATATGGCTACTACTTTATACAAAACATGAACTTAATAAATGGTTGTTGAATGAATGTTCTCCAGTATATACAGTTCTTGGCAGTACAATCAACATCAGACTTGAGGAATAAGAACATAACAACAATATTCTATTCTATTCTATTCTAGTCTATTTCTATTTCTTTTCTATTCCATTCCATTCTATTTGACTATGTTATATTTATTATATCATATCATATTTATTATATTATGTCATTATATATATAATGTCATTAAAATATTTTTCTCAATGAAAAGAATTTAATTCCACTCAATTGAATAAGCATTTAGTAAGTGTATATCCTATAAGACACTGGGCTAGGTGCTAATGATACAAAGACTAAAACAAAATAGCCCCTGTCTTGAAAGAGCTTATAATTTCTGGGGAAAGGGAAGGTGGATATTAGGTAAGCAAGTATAAGTATATTAGAAGAAAAATTGCAGAGGGAGAAAGTGCTAACTAGTGTGTGTGGGGAATGAGGGAAGGATTTATGGATTAGGGAGACTGATTTGATCCTTGATAGAAAACAAAGATCATGAGAAGCAAAGATATGGAAAGAATGCATTCCAGGCATTGGTATGTTTGTATGAAGGCATGGATGCAAGAGTTGAGTATCAAATTCAGGCAGTTTAGTGCTCCAATTTAGCAGAAACATAGAGTGTGTAAAGGAATTCATACAAAATTAGTTTAGTAAAGTATATGGGGGCCAGATTGTTGAGTGCTTAAAATATATAAATATTAAAATATATAGCTGCACTATGGAGTCTATATTTTATTTAGGCAATGGGAACTGTTGGAGATTTTGAGTAGGGCAGTGACATGGTCAGAACTGTACCTTGGAAAGTATGTTTTGGTTGTTATGAAAGGAAAGGATTGAAAAGAGAAATTAGAATCAATGAGATGAAATAGGAGACTGTTCCAAAAGTTCAGTTAAGAAGTGAGGAGGGTAAGAACAAGGCTGGTACTTTTATATATCAAGGGAAAAGATGCAATATAAGAGATGTTACAGAGGTAGAGTCAACAAGATTTGGTGACTAATTGGGTATGGAGAATCAGGAACAGGAAGTCCTGGTCTAGAATTCTGAAAACCTGAGTTGCAGTCCTGACCCATTTACTATCTATGTGACCATTGGAAGACCATCAGAAACAACTTTCTGAAAACTATCATTTTATAGAAAGTTGATTCCTGCCTTTCTTTTTGATAAATGGTTTAACTGTAGCAACTTTTCTGTAGACACGGGACCTTCCCTCTCTTACAGATGGCTCTTAGAGTGACCTTACATTCTTGGAAGTGGCTGAATGACCACTTGTCAGAAGATATTATAAAAGATATTCTCAATCAGTTCTGGACTGGACTACATGACCTCCAAAGTTCCTTCCAGTTCTAAGTCACTTGGGGTCTATGAAATCAGATTGATCTGTTCTAATTTGTATTACTTTCTACATCTGAAAGACTCGAGGAGAATATTAGAAGTAAGGGAGTATTGAGTCTATATGGCCACCTTATGCCAGATGGAGAAAGAATTTTAAGTGGGAGGGAAGTAGAGCAGACGTATTGGATTCTGTCGGGTTCCTGACTCAGTCCTATTCCTCCCACAGTAAGGTTGTCAGGGACAGCATTGCATATTTCAAGTTTGCTCAATATACAGGATCTCATGCCAGTTACATTTTGGGGAGATGACAATGAACTCTTGACTACTACCCCATAAGTCAGCATGGCTCCATCACCTCTGAAATGATGGAGGGAACTGTGAGTGAGAAGGCTGTGCTCATATGGTTTGTAAACAAGGACTTTTCTTTCTATCAGGTAGAAGCAGATGGGAAGAGGAATGTTTCAGGAACTAATACGTCCATTCAATTTACATGCCATTTCCCTGTTGAATTTTATTATGTGCCAAGGCTCATCTATATGTTAAAGAGGGGCTTTGACATGGAAACCAACCTTGAAAGAAAACATCTATAAATAAATGGGGGAGAGGGAAAAACAGAGCTTACTTTGCTATTCATTTTCTTTATCCTCTTAGCTCTTTTTAAAAATATTTAGACTAACTTCCATCAAAGTCCTACCCTGATGTTTGGAGATAGCAATGAGAGGACTCTAGGTTCTCAATAGCAATGCTAGCCAAACTTGAACTCTAATGAGTCCTACCAAGTTTGTAAAGTTGCAAAGGTGGATCTTTGGAAAAACTAACTCACTGACTTTTACTGGTGAATAAGCCTAAGGAAGTACAGAGAAGTCCATTGCCAGCAGGTTGGAAACCAGGAGATAAATGTTGTCAGCCACGAAAGTCATGAAGACCATCTATTATGGTGTGGAGTGGTTATGACCTGTGTCAGGGAAGGAAGAACCCACAATGATGAAGTCATGGACCCTTGAAGGATTTGCACAGAGCATTTTTCCCCTAGTAACCTCGGGTTTCCTCCCATTTCCTCCTCAAGTAATGCCCTAAGTCCACATGTTTCCAACATTATAGTCAGCTCTAGAAATTATTGTGATGTCACCAAAGTGTCATTATGTTTTCCCTATAGGATTCCGACAGAGGGGAAGAACAGCCAAAAAACTGGGTAAAGTATTATTTAAGATACTTACACCTTTGATAATGAGCATACATGGAAAAAAATAAATTATGGTGACAGAATATGGGACTGTATGTGAAATAGATTTATAAACCCTAGTGTATTTAAGAATCATTCCTCCACCTTCAACTGAAAGTGTCTCACTGTGATCTCTGTGGAGCCAGTATTCTTTGTATTTTACCTTCAAAGGGAAAGAGATAAAGATCATTTTACGAAAAGAGCAACTAGGAGTCCAGATTTTTAAAAGACATTCCTGACTGCCATCCTTTGCTTATATGCACAGCAAAATGAAAGGGAAGATTTATAATCTGGGGGCAGGAGATAAAGAATTGAGGAGAGAAATGAGACATGAGACTACATGCAAAAATGCCCCCCAAATGAAACTGGAACCCTTTCTTGATATTTTTTCCTATTAAATTTCTCCTTGTCCTTCCTTCTCTCTTCCCCTCCCATTGTTCCTTGCTCATACTCCCCTTGGACTTCATTTCCACCCTTTTATTTCCTATTGCCCTCATCATTCCTTAATTTCTTTTCTCATGTAGCTTTATCTTTTTTAGTAGCCATTATTTTGTAGCTTTTTTCTCTCTGCTTCCTTTGCTATGGACTTTTGCAGGAGGGCTCCTCTTTATTCCTCAGTTCCCTTTAACATTTCTCCGATTCTCTCATCATTCAAAATGAGATACAAGTCATGCCCCTTCTTTATGATTCATATCTTCACTTCCTTCTTTAAAAGTACTTCAAACTTTTTCAACAAGAGCTTGATCCAGGGATGATCTTCTTTTTTCAAAAACGACAATTCCACCTTATGAGGGTTGAATCCTGGTGGCCAGTTGCCTGTCATAGAGCCACATTGAGGTTATCTGAGAGTGACACTGTTCACTGATGAGAGAAAACTCCAAAACCATTCTGAGAAGCAATGGAGCAGAAGCCCAGGGTGCCGTCTTAGTCATCTTTGCTGGGTGGCCTTAGCACCACCTGTGTTTCCTCCTCTTCCATTAGTATTGTTGGCAGTGCTGTGGGGATGGTGTCTGACTCAGAACGACTGCCGAAGGGGATGGCAGGATACACCCCTTCACAAGAGATGATCTAGCAGTCTCCAGATGCTGGATTACTCTAAATGAACAGAATCCTTGTGTTAGGAAAGTGGCAGGATTAGCTTTCTGCTGCTGCCATTGGTTCCTAAGAGTAAAGATAGTCCCCAGTGCAATTTCTTTTGGGGGGCAGCTCTTCCTTTGACCTTCAAAGTCCTTCAAAGAGCTGCACTGCCATGTCAATATGGGGTGGGGGTGGGGTTCTTTGACAGGCTGTTCTTTGACTCACTCAAACCAGTGATAGGGACAGCAGTGTTAGATGAGGGAATAGGGAGGGAGGAGAAGGGAGCCTGAGGATACTTCTATTTAGTAAGCATAGTTTACTGGTTAAGCCTAACTAGTGTAACTAGAAATGGTAGAAGCACTAGACATAGAGTATATGCCCTTCCCCCAGAGAAGAAAAGAAAATCTTTCTCCTCTTTCTCTTTTGTCCACCTAATTTCTCCTCAAAGCTTCTTTGCTGTTTCCCTCCCATTGTCCCTTCTTGTCCTTCCCCTTAGATTTTATTTCCATCTTTCTTTCTCTTGTTGCCCTTATCTGACAGCTTGTATTCCTTTTTGTCTTTCTCATTTCTCCTCAGTTCTTAATAAAGGAGAAGCAACATGGCAAAGAGATCATAGGATGAAAGGCCCAAAGCTGGAAAGACCCTCAGAGGCCATCTAATCCAACCCCCATCTTTACAGAAAACTTGGGCCCTCTCCATACAGAAAGGTTAAGTGTCTTGCCCCAGAGGCCAATCTTGAATATAGCTGCTCTGGTTCTGTCTTTGCCTTGGAGTCAGACAGACTCAAATTTCAGATTTGGCCACTGACATATATTAGCTTAGTGACTGTGAACACTTAGTACCCCAGGCAATTCTCTAAGACTGTAAGTTACAGATGACTATCAGACCTGTTCAGTGGATAGAGTTCCCACACTGAGAGTTCTCTGTGAAAATATAATCCAGAACAAAAATAATGGGAGGGAGGGAAGGAGAGAGGGAAGGAGAGACACAGAGAGAGAGAGAACCCCTTTAAGGGCTACTTTCTCATCTTCTACTTACATTGGTAAAATACCCAGAGGGGAATTATTACTACTTGTAGAACCTCAGGATTCTAGATATAACCTTGGGGGTTAGAATTTTTCTAATACTACTACTTATGATACTACCCTTCAGTGCATTCACTGATATTCATTAGCCATTTGGCATCTTCCCAATATCCATTAACTAGTTGACATAAACTAGATAATTTACTGATACGATATGGCAAAGACAGATATAAAAATCACCTTTGTAAAACTGGGTGATACATGGCTCCTCTCTACACACTCTGTCATTGGGGAGAATGGACTCAAACTTCAATGGGAGATACAAAATGTTTTTGTTTTTGTTTTTTGTGATTCAGGACATACTCTTCCTCTTACACATATACAAGATCACTTAGAAGAGTGGGTTTAACCTTGATGCACCAAAGTAGCGGAATACACATGTGTGGCCTGGGAGTCTTTTTCCCCCTTCAAGGAGTCTAAGAGGAGAAAGTGAGGCTTGTGACTTTGTACAGCCTTCCCTCATTTAAATCGAATGCACTTGCATGTCACCACATTGCAGCCTTTGAACATGTCTCTCTTTTACTTTCAGGACAGGGTGTATCAGTCCCCAGATGGTTCACTGCTGAGCTAGATCAAGCAGGTCTCTCATCAGACTTAACTTTCTTGGGCACTAATAGAATCTTTTTCTGACTCCAGTTTTTGGATGCCTGATGGCTTGATTATAACTTGATACATTTATCTCCAGATACTCACATAAAAAGGGAAGAATAAATACAAGAGACAAAATAAATAGTGACTTTGTGTTCTGAGACACCAGGTAGCAAGGTGAGTGATAAAACCCAATGCCCCTCCGACATCTAGAGGTAAAAAGAAATTCTCCTCCTGACTCAAAGTCACAGGAAGAGATCAAGAGATTATTGGCCTGGACCTTTGGCACATACATTTAGTTTCATCTCAGTAGCCAATTTTTATCACCATGTAGTAAGCCCTCAGGAAAGAGATGATATATCTACATATTCTGAAATGGGGGAAAGGGCCCCACTATTGTACTTTACACAATACTTTACACAATTGTACTTTACTCACAGAAACAAGCTCACCAAGCTTCCATGTAAGTTGGAACTAGATAAAACATATCAAGCATACTCTAAACACTGGACCCTCACTCATTACAAGTATGTATGTAGAAACACATACATATTTGTATTCATATATATGTATATACATGTGTGCATGCATGCATATATGTATATTTTCTGGATTACATAAATGTATTTTTTCCTCCCCCAAACAGACATGTTGATGTCGTTGAAAGTACATTGTACAAAAACTTAGGAGACTTGGGTTCTGTCAGATAATGACCTCCCCAAGGGAGAAGACCAAGTCTCATTAATCTTCTTATCTTCTCTAGCAGCAAATACAGTGCTCTGCACATAATAAACAACTTTTAAAAAAAGCTTGTTAAAGTTATGATTCTAGTCCCAACCCCTCCCCCACTTCTCTGTAGTTTTCTGCAAGTTACTTCATATCTCTTAGCCTACAAAATGAAAATGATACCTTCCCCCTCTACTTCCAGACTTGCTGAAGAGATAGGAGATAATGAACATGAAAGCACTTTATAAACCATAAAGTATCTATCTATCTGTCTATCTATCTATCTATCTATCTATCTATCTATCTATCTATCTATCTATCTATCTATCT
>JAQQSW010017513.1:0-11448 GCA_028646575.1 Pseudocheirus occidentalis | reverse complement strand
AAGGAAGGAAGGAAGGAAGAAAATAGTTCATATCCATTGACAAGTTTTCAACTGGGGAATAGCTCTTAATTTTACAAACTTGTGACAATTCCCTACAGATTTTGGATGGCATACTTTCATTGGAGATACCTAGTGGATTTATTTTTCACAATCTATATCTCTCCTTCTGATTCTCAATGTTCAGAATCCTTTAGGGGAGCTTTGTCATCTCCAGATAAGACCCATATACCCTAGGCACTGAAATATAGAAACATCTTTATTTCAGAAGCATTGAAGGTCCTCCACAACCAGGCCCAAATATTGTACAGCCTTGGTTCCCACTAAATTCTCAAAACAAACTCTTTTCTATTTGTCCATCTTGAATGCCTGCCTGATAAATCTTATTTCTCATACCTGTTCACTCTTTAAAATTTCTCCTCTTTTATCCAAATCCCACCCACCCCTTTAAAGCCCATTCCTCAGTCCCACCTCCCTCCATAAATATGAGTTACCTTATCATATACAGAAAAAAAACAGTAGGAAATATGCCCATCTTACCAAATGCATTTGGTAAATATGTGGTTTTTCAGAAAACAATAACAAAATATTTAAAAATAAGTAAAAACATGCCTTAAATCACTATTAATGAGAGTAATTAAGTTAAAAATAAATCCTCATCTTATAGTTTCACATAGGCAAAGATGACAAAAAATGGAAACTGTGAATCTTAGAAGTATTATGGAAAGACAGATATATTAATGTACTTGCAATGGTCTTTAAAAAGTATTTGGAAGTTTACAAGTCACTATTTTTTTTTCAATTTTCTTTGATGCTACTGGGCATATACCTTGAGGAGGTAAAAAAAGAAGAAAGAAATGTCCAATAAATGTAAAAATATTCATAGTGGCACTTTTTATTCTTGTAGAGAACTAGAAACAAATCTGTTGGAGAATGGCTCAGAAACTTGTATATGAATGAAACATAATAATATTGGATTATTATTGCTTAATAAGAGGAGGAAATCAGAGACTTGTGGAAAGATATGTATGAAATTGAGGGAAATCAGCAGAATTGGGATAATAATACAGTCTATAGAGAGAGAGTGGGAAGAGACCTCAGAGGTCATGTACTCCATCTCCTTTAAAGTTGAAATGCCTTGCACAAGGTCACACAAACAGTGAAGTATCAGAGATAGTACTCAAACTCAGGTCCTTTAATTCCAGATTCTGCCATCTTTCTTAGAACTCTTCTTACATAAAGAATACAATAAGAGATATTTTAAAAATGAATGCTAAAATAAAACTGAGCACTGAGTGGTCAGCAAGGACTCATTTTGGTTCTAGAGAACAGATAATAAAACATCCTTCCTTCCTTTTGGCCAAAAAGTAGGCGAGAAAGAAAACTGCATATACTGCCAAAAGCGGTCATTTGATTCACCATTTATACTTCATTATTTTTCTCTGTTACAAGAAACAGCTCAGTGTTGGTAGGGTGAGGAGTGGGGGGAAGGTGTCATAGAACTGTAAGGTAAAAACCAAAGGCATCTCTAAAGCTTAGTTTAAGATAAACAAAATTAAAGGTAAATTAATTAGAGGATTTACTTAGGTAGAAAATCTAATATTATCACTCAAGGTATTTCACTGATATATACCCATTTATGCTTTTTTTAATGATTTACTCTTTTTGAATTTAATAAAAGAAAAAAATCCACAGAAAATTAGCCTTTCCAAATGAAACTGGTTTTCTTGCCTTTTGTAACCTAAAGCATGCTTAGTATATTGCAAGAGGGAAGTGTGGTTGTGAGAGGAGGGGAAAGAAAAGATAGGGAGAAGAATGAGGGAAGGAGGAAGGAAAAAAGAATAAGAAATGTTAACAATGAAATGATTATGTAATGTGAATTGTGCTCATCAAATTTCTTTCAATATGCAACTAGTATTGTTAACCACCTATAAGTAACTTATGATAAGATACAGAGGCAATCTAAGAAATTGAATGTCTCCTTGATAAATTAAAACAACAACAACAACAATAGTTAATTGGCCAATCATCAAGGTGGAATGTGCTTATCAACCAGAAAACAGGAATAAAATTAATAAAGAGCTAATAGAGACAATTAATGCAGGGTAAAAATCATAGGAGTGATGAAATACAGCTTTAATGACTATGTATTCTGCCGGCTTCACATTCCTGGGGATAATGAAAT
Source organism: Pseudocheirus occidentalis (assembly GCA_028646575.1). Classification (NCBI taxonomy): domain Eukaryota; kingdom Metazoa; phylum Chordata; class Mammalia; order Diprotodontia; family Pseudocheiridae; genus Pseudocheirus; species Pseudocheirus occidentalis. Next base: position 9,266 of record JAQQSW010017513.1, on the reverse strand, counting down.
GACAATTTTCCTAAAGAGCAGCTATATTTATAATCCCAAAAGGAGCTGAGATAAGTTTATTCATGGCTTTGGGTATTTATAGCATTAATTATTATTCGACCCTGACAATTAGCAGTAAGACAGCTGCCAGATTAATCTTCCTGTTGCTCAAATCCAGTCATGTTTCTTTTATTCCATGACCTCATCCTGTTCACAGGTTTAATTACCCTTCCTCTATCCATATATCCAGCTCTAGCCTCTCTTCTGAACTCCTGTCATGCATCTCCAACTACCTAATGGGCATTATAATGCATATACCCCTGAGGCCTTTTAAACAATACATGCAAAACAATTATATTTCCCCCCTTAAATGCAATGCTCTCTTAAACTTCTCCATTTCTATCACCATCCTTTCATTTACCCCATTTTACAATCAACATTGTCTTTAATCTGCTTCACTCTATCCATACAATCAACTTTTAAAAAGTCATTTCAGGGTCAGCTAGTGCAGGGAATAGAGCACAAGCCTTGAAGTAAGGAGGACCTGAGTTCAAATTCTGCCTAGACACTTAACTAGCTGTGTGATCTTAGCAAGTCACTTAAGTCCAACTGCCTTGTCTTCTCCCCTCAAAAAAACAAGTCATTTCCATATTAGTAACATTTCTCATTTCCATTCCCTTCTTCTATTTGTGTAGCTATCAAGCTAGAATAGGACTTCATTATATATCACCTAGAAAACTGCAATAGCCTTTTAATTGCTCTCACTGTCTCAAGTCTCTCCCCACTTGAATCTATCCTATACATATGATTGTAATGGTAACAGAATCTAAAGATCCCCTTGCATTGGCTTGGTTTGGGGGTTGTGTTAAAAGCCAGAGCTTATGAATCCCACTTATGGGATGGACTTGTTGACATGAAGAGAGGGGGCTGAACTGGGAGGAGCTCTTGCCATGGATTTAGAGAGAGGTCCAAGCAGAGAGAGGCCAGAAGAACTTCTAGGAGCCAGCATCTGGAGGCTGTTGCTACTGCTGGAGAGAGAGAACTGAGGACTGAACTGGGAAGAAGTATGACTGTGGTACCGATATTTGTTCTGTCTCTTTTGATGTTACTTTGTCAGATTTGTCTGCTGATGGAGGATATTGCTGTTGTTGCAGAAGTCCTGGGACGTTGCTGTTGGTACAGAAGCCCTGAAAGAGGATTTTCTTGTTGTATGTTTAGAGAAATCCTGGAAGAGGGTCTTGCTGATGTTTTCAGGGGTCCTGTACTGATGATTTATGTTGACTCCTCAGATGTTGTTGGGTCTATGTTGATTTCATATGCAGAGAGTGAATTGATGAGGACCGTGGAAATGTATATATTTGATATTGTGTCTTTGTTAAGCTATGTCTTCCCAGGAACAGAAACGGCTGAGAACTTGCCTCAGGTCAAGATGAAGAAAAGACTTTTCTTTGAGTATTGAATGCTGTGATGATATTGTAACCTAGTTGTGACCTAGGGATGAAAGGTCTTCCCCTGCCTCTTGAGAGAGTGCTTGGTGGTGATGGATGGTCTTGTAATTAGGTTGTGATGCAGGGCTGGAAAATTTTTGACTTTTGTACTTTGTGACTGGCCAAATGAATATACTTTGTTTATGATTGGACACTAATTTCCAGTTGAATAGAGAGAAGACTTTGTTATTGACTAAATGAATGTACTGCCCAGGGATGGAGTACTTGGACCTTAGTACTTTGTGATTGAATTGAGGATTTACTAAATAACATGGTGAATATTGTATTGTGATTTTCTGTGAATGTCACAGAAATGTCTTAATCTGTCACTGAATAAATGGAATTTGCTTTGCTTAATCCAAACCTGGAAGTTGCTAGTGCTTGGCATTACAAAGATTTATACAAGGTAAAGGGTATGGCTGTTCAGAAAAGGCTCCCTTTACCTTGCAAATACTCTATCTTTGTGTGTTCAACCAGTTTTGCTATAACGTGCTTCATAATTTGTTCCAATGTTGTTGATATATTAGGAAACATTTTGAACACTTAATTATGAAAGAAAACCAGATCATAAGAAGAGGAACAGTCTTGAAAAGCAGTGGGGGCCTTGAGGAATTAAGTCATTCTACAATCTAAGGATAAATAACTGCTATGCCAACAGAGAAATGTTTACAGACATTAAAGATGTCCAGAAGGGATCTAACACCAAGAATTGAGTACCCAGAATCTTCCAGAGCTGTATGACATGGAAAATTAAAGCATAACTTGTACTAATGACCAATATGGTGTATATAAATTGGTAAACACTTAGGTACTATTTCAGAGAAAACTTTGTGAGCAACATGTAGGTAAGAGTCTCACAAGTGAAGAATTCATTTAAGTGATGGACATGGGCTTTGTTTTTTTCTTCTTTTTTTTTAAATCAGTCTTGAGTCCTTGACTTCAGTCATTTTCTTCTGACTTCTTTAAAACTGCCGTTTTTCACCAGCCTAGAAGGTCATGTGACCCCTGAGGCAGTAAAAGCTCTTTTTCATGCCCAGTAATGGTTCCCTTTGCACCTACCTAGCCATTAATTATTCTAATCATAAAAGTTTAGAACTGAAATGGGCATTCTGTAGAAGAGATAGTTAGGATATAGTGAATAGAACACAGCATACGGAATCAGTAAGAAAGAAAGAGGTGGGACTAGTGATTTCACTGGTATAAGAAATCCCTATTCAGGAGAACCCTTCTTCAAATTAAAATCAGTACCTCCTCTGCAAATTAACTTAACTTTAAAAGTTGTCCAGATCAAAGAGAGGTTAGGCTTTACCTGGGATCACACAGAGACAATAAAGGAATGCTTTTTCACTCTCCAATGCCATACACCTTTCTTGGAAGATATGTTCATATGCCACCAGACACATAAACCTAAGTAAATCACTTAGACTTAGTCTGAATTTCCCCTTTTGTAAAATGGGATGGAGGAAATCATATGGAATCTAAGGTCCCTTCTGACTCTAAATCAATAGTCTTATGACCATTACAGATAGATAATATTATAGGTTACATAACTGAAACCCTTTGAGTTTGAGACTCATCCAATCACATAATTTGTGGTAGCAAGAAGAAAAGCCAGTTCTCTTGACTAGGAAATCTGGTGTTCTATCCACTATGTCAAATTGGCTAATAACCAGACAAGGTATACAGGGTTGGGAATTTAATTGGAAATTGGGAAGGTGAAGACTTGTTAAACCAGGGCACTGGTAACAGTAGTACAACACTAATGAAGAATAGATAAATGAAAAGCATTTCTAAATCCTCAGGTTAGATTAGTGAAGCATTCTAATATCTACTGCTTAAAATGACCAGATGTTACTGTGTGGGGATAGGGAGAAAAAGGGGTCAATTTTACATGCAAATACATCCGAGAATTTTCTTATCAAATTGTGCTCTTAAATAGGAAGAAGCTAGAACTCTGAAAAAGAAACTTGATTGCTCGGAATCATAACATATTGGGAACAGGTGACAGAGATCAGAGACTAAGCCAAGGCTGATCAAATTCAAAGGTCAGGTGGTTATAACTCTGACAATGAGACATGGATATGACTTCTAATCCACACGCAGAGGCTATTTTACGTCTTCCTATTTTTGTACTCCATGCAATGTGTGATTACCACAGTCAGAGCTTCTCAGACTTTTCTACTCATGACCCCTTATCATGTTTCCATGATATTCATTGGTGTTTGTGGCCTTAGAGCATGCACAGTGCAAAGTGGGCATACTGTGTGTTCAGAACCAAGGCTGCAGTGAAGTTGTGCCATGCAATGCCAGCAAGTTCTGCCAGAAACACCTCAGATTCAATATGTACTTGATTTTTAATTAATTTTGTTCAATGTACATTCTGAAACCTTTTACTGTTGTCAAATATTTTGTGACCCCATATGGGGTTGTGACCCACAGTTTAAGAAGTGCTGCATAGTTAATCACCGTCTCTGAAAACAGTTTGGCTGAATTCAAATTGGAGAATCCAAGAGCATATTCTTCTCTTCCCTTCCTGAAGGACTCCTTGGATCAGCACATATTCAGGACTCAAGAGTGAGAAGGTCTGATTATAGCTCATTCATAAAGTCCTCTAACATTGACAAAGTACTTTCTATATGACTCATTTCATGTCACAACAACTCAAAGTTAGGTGCTATTGTTACTCCCATTTTAAGAAACCTGGGCCTGAGAGAGGTTAAATGGTCTGCCCCAGGTCATAGAGTTTTTTAGTGTTACCAGGATTTGACCCTAGTTCCTCCTGACTCCAAATCCAGACCTTGGTGTACAATACCAGCTGCCTCTCTGTAATGGTAATGGAATTTGGAGATGTCCCTAAATTGACTTGGCTTTTGGGTTGAGTGTTAAGACCCAGAGCTTGTGAATCCCACTTGTGGGATGGACTTGTTGATGTGAAGAGAGAGGGCTGAACTGGGAGGAACCATAAACTGAGAAAGGCTCAAGCCCAGAGAAGGCCAGAAGAAGAAGTACTTTTGGTGAGAGTAGTATCCAGTATTGTGGAGCCTGAGTTATTGAGAGCCCATTGGAGCTGCCCAGGACTTTTGAGGACTGTCACCTGGAGCTGCCAAGAATTGAGGAGGCATGGCTGTGATGTCGGTATTTTGTCTGTCTGTTTTGATGTTGTTTTGCCAGATTCACCTGATGGTGGACAGTGCTGCTGTTGTAGAGGTCCTGGAACTTGGCTGTTGGTGCAGAAGCCCTGAAGAAGGATTTTCTTGTTGTATGTTCACAGAAATCCTGTAAGGGGGCTTTGCTGATACTTTAAGGGGTCTATTACTGTTCTACAGGCAGAGAGTGACTTGATGACGACACTGGCTATGGTTTTGTTGAGCCTTGTCTCCCCAGGAACTGAGATTGCTGAGGGCTTGTCTGAGTGAAGATGAAAGAAGGGCCCTTCCTTGGGTATTCAATGCTGAGATGTTATCTTGATCTTGTTATGGCTTAAGGGTGGATGGACTTTTGTGCTCTTCTCTACACTTTTTAGAAAGTGCTTGGTGTTAATGGATGGTATTGTAATTACTTTGAGTCCAGGGGTGGGAAAATTTTGGCCTTTTTTTGCTCTGTGAGGGACCAGATAAATGCACTTTATGATTGGAAACTGATCTCCATTTGAGAAGAGACTTTGACTGACTAAAAGAATGTACTGTCTAGGGGTGGAGTAGTCTGATCTCCATTTAAGAAGAGACTTTGACTGACCTGGACTGAATTTAGAACTTACTTATGAAATGTATGAGTTATACTGTATTTTGACTTTCTCTGTTCTGTGAATGCTGAATAAATGGGGTTTGCTATGCTGGTAATCCAAACCTTGGAAGTTGCCTTTGCTTGGCATTACACTCTAATAGCAAAATATACCAAGCTCTGTCAATCACAATATTTCCTGCCTTATGTCAAAATAGGCAGAGAGTGGTAAGATGAGGATAAACACGGAGGGATGTGTGTGGTAGAAAAGGAAGAAGATTTAGCTATCTCAGGACAACTTGTGCCAAACAGGTGTCACCCTTTCTGATCAGCTAGAAGAATCAGATCTCTCACTCTCACACAGGGCTCCATCACATTAATAAAGCATTGCTGCCTGGCTTCACAAGACCCCAGGTCTCTAATCCATCTCAGGGTAATGACAAGCAAGCTACATCAGTAAAAGTGGGATTCTAGAGTCCAAACCTTACTCCTACAACCAGAGAAACAAGAAACAAGATGATCTTTGGCTAGATCACCACCTAGCCAAAGCTTGTTCTTTTATTTTGTTTTTTGTTTTTTTTTGGTGAAACAATCACTGTTAAATGACTTGCCCAGGATTACAGAACTAGTACTTGTCAAGTATCTGAGAACAGATTTGAACTCAGGCCCTCCTGACTCCAGGGCTGGTGCTCTACTCGCTGTACCACCTAGCCACCCTGAAAAGCTTGTTCTTGGCTAAGGCAGGAGTTGAAGTTTTAGGTTTTCCTGTAGGTTCTAATGGTGGTGACAAGGAAATATAGATGGTCACTTCTGTATAAGTACAACAAGGGCAGTTGTGGTGTTCTAGAACTTACTATATGTAAAGTTGCCTACTGAAATTATATACCCTTTACAAGTTCAGGGAATTTTGAAATGAGTTAAAGGTAGGAAGGAGAAGAAAGGAGAAGTTAAAATGCATTATCAGTTAGCATGTATTGCACTAATATGTGTTTCATTAATAAAAGATAGCAGAAAAATGAAATTTAATAATGTATTGAGTATGCACCATGCATACATTACACTAATTAAAACCAGAATGCCAAACCAACAATAAGAAAACTCTCCTTACCCATAAACCTCACAACCTCTTCTACCTGTGCACACACATACAGGCAAAAATATATCCATAAAGAGCAAGGTGTGTGACATGAAAGAGTTCAGAGTCTGTATCTAAGGACTGAAAAGATCTTTATTCTTTCTCATGAGAAAGCACTCTGTCCCTGTCGCCCACATGGTGGCAGAGAGAGGACAACAGGTGGAAGCCAGGCCATGGTTATATAGTGTTCTAATGCAGAAACCCAACCCCCCAACTGACCTTCACTCTTATTGGTAGAGGGGCTGACACACAACCTAACTGGGGAATCTCTCTGAGACAAAGGACCCGGAAGCATGTGGGTGTTCAATGAAAGCAGTCTTAACCTTATTTGGCATATCTTGTGCTGAGCTGGCTCTGGGGGAGGGTCTCCTTTGCTCTAAGCCCCAGACTGCTTGAAGGTCAGATGACCTAAACCTAGGCCAGTGAATACTGAAGCCATTCTAGATTTGATTTTTCAGAATGGGGAAACTTCACTATAAATTATCCCTCACAAAGGGAAGATAAACTTTTTGTTTTACTCTATTCATTCAAAATTCAATGTATAATGCAGTCTTCGCCCTCCAAAAATAGCATTGTAGGGCTTAAAGTTTCATGAAATTCAATATATACACAAGCAACTTTCACTATATAAATCTAAGGATTTCTTGATGGAAGAGAAAAAAAAGCAGAGAAACAAATTTTAAGAGTATACAAACTTTGTACAAATCAGTCTGTGCTGGTAATTCTTTGGCTCTCGAGATGAAAGTAAGAGATTTATAATAATTTAAATGTATATACAATACAAAATCCAGTTTTTTAGGGTCTTAATAGTCTCTCTTTATAACATATGGGAAACAGAAACAAAAGTAACAAGCAAGTATTAGCATATTTAGTCTTTCCCATTCAAAGTTGCAATCAAAATTATAATGCAAGTCTTTGTCAGCTTGGGAGGTTTTATTCAGTAGTCTTGGAATAGTGCTGCTAAGGAAAAAAAATAATCTTTCACCAATCAAGCTGTTTGTGGGAGACAAGGCTTCTCTTGTCGTTTTTCTGTTATTTAAAATTCTACATGACTTCTTTCTAGAAGTTTAAGGATGCCAACATTTCAAATTCATTCTCTCAATTTGAAGTAAACATTAATCTCTGGTAGGCCAAAAAAAATCACTTTGCCCACTTAACTATTCAATAGTTTATTCTTAAAAAAAATAAAATTAAAATAAAAAATCCGGATGACCTTAAAATATCCTGAAAGATGGGGTATGAAGCACGCAAATTCACATCTTTTTAGTGAATACCCTTTTTTATGAGTTTATACTCCCAAACTTCCCAAGGAGGTTTCAGAATAGTAATTATTTGACCTCAGAACTCAATCTTGTCAAGTAAACAATGATATTATGTTAATAAAAGTAACAAATAAAAACTTAAATGTATTTAAGTATACCTCTTTCCTGTCACATAAATTATAAGTCTATTAAAATATAAATTTGAAGCACTGATTCCTTGGGAACTAGGTGTCATAGTACATACAGGGCTGAGCATGCGGTCAGGAAAACCTGAATTCAGGGCCATCCTTAGACACTTATTAACTGTGGCAAGTCCCTGGGCAAGTTACTTGACCTTTTTTCTGCCTCAGTTTCTTCAACTGTAAAATGGGGATATAAATAGCAGCTATCCTTTAGGGTTGTTATGAAGATCAAATGATGAAATATTTGAAAGGAATTAATACACAGGATTAGCGCATTAAAGGATTAGCACACAGTAGTTATCTTAATAAAAGATTTGTTCCCTCCCCAACATCACTCAGATTCTTGATTTATTTTGCTATAGCAAAACAAAATAAAACCATCTTTATTTAAACAGTTTATGTACCAGTTTATGTACTATGAGATACCCAACTACTTTTCATTATTTACTTGCACTTAAAGGGGGCAGGGGGAAAGATGATTCCTGTATTTTAAGCTTTTCCCATTTAGGTCTTTGTAAGGATATTTATATACTTAACTGATATAATCACTTAAGAGAAAGGCAAATGAGTGTTATTATAACAAAGTGGTATATATGTATATGTAAATGCATATTCATGTATGAATATATGTGTGTATATATGTGTATGTGCATATGTTAGAAGTATTTATTTACCAACACTCTCAATGAGTCAGACCACCACAGGGAGATTATAAGACCTAAACTAGCTTAAATAAATGGTTTGTTAGGTCAATTGGGTAATGCCAATTTAATATGTATCTAAGGCAGTTAACTGTCACTGGGCTACTTCCCTAAATCTAGCCTGCCATCAAGCCTGCAGTCATCTGACAGACTAAACTGGAGATGTTAAGTGAATCAGCTGGAATTCATTGCTATGACTAGAAACAAAGGTAAGTCAAAGTTGATGCCCTAGGAAAAGGTGGTTGGGGTCGGGGTAGAGGAGGGGTAATAATCTTTTTTTTTTTTGACTTTTAAAATTACTTTAATTCACATACATAGCAGAATATGGATTGGATCTTATGAGTTTTTTTTAAATCCTTTTGGAGTGGCTTTTTTTTAAATTTTAATTTATTTTCTTGGTCACATCATTCATTTCCACAAGGTTTTGAGTTACAAATTTTCTCCCCTTTTTGTCTCTACCCCCCAGCCCAGAACATTGATCCCACTGTAAGACTCCTCCCACAATCTGTTCCCTTTTATGCCCTCCTCCAACTCCCCTCTAGCTTTCTAGCTGGGCAGGGAGCTCCTCCCTGCCCCCGTCCCTGTATGTATTATTTCCCAGTTGCATTTAATTGTATAGCTTTAAATACTAGATTCTTGCAATTCCTCCCCTGTCACCCACTCCCACTGGGAGGAGCAGCAATTCAATACAAGCTGTACCTGTGTAATTGCACAGAACATCTCCATGGTTGGCAAATTGTGAGAGGTCCGTTGTATGTCCCTCCTTCCTATCCTGCACCCCCCCTTGTTTTGTTCTCTAC
>JAQQSW010017512.1:0-11448 GCA_028646575.1 Pseudocheirus occidentalis | reverse complement strand
TGTCTATATAGGAGGCTATATATGCATATGAATACATATCTGAGCATGTGTATATATGGGTATAGAGAGGGCATAGGATAAATTGAATATGAAGGGATGGTACTTTAAAAGGCAAATTCTGAGGTGGGAGAGTACTAGAATGAGAGGAGACAGGGAGAGACAAAATGGGGTTAATCATCCCATGTGGACGAGGCAAGGGATAACTGTTACAACTTTACTTTCATTTACTCTCATTGAATCTGGTTTAGGGAAGGAATGGCATAAACTCTAAACTGTGCAACATGCCACAGAAGAGAGTAGGGGGCGTGGGGATGAAAGGCGGGATGACAGAGGGGAGGGCAGGGTCTGGGGGAGGGATGCTGGATGCTCATACTTTAATAAAGGGACAGGGACAGGGTAGAGAACTGAACAAGGGGGGAGGGATAGGAAGGAGGGACATATGATCACTTTCACAGTATTTCCACTGTGAAGATGTCCTGTGTAATTACACATGCACAACCTATATTGAATTGGTTGTCCTTCCAGCGGGGGTGGGTGACAAGGGAGGAATAGAAAGAATCTAGAATTTAAAGCTCTGCAATACCTGCAACTAGGAATTAAGATATACAGGGCCTGGGTAGGGAGACCCTCCCTGCCCTACCAAAAAGTTAGAGAGCAGACCAGGGGAGGGGCTCTACAGTGGGATTGCTGTTTTGGGGTTGGGGCAGGGGAAAGACGGGGAGAAAAATTGTAATTCAAAAATCTCATGTAAATGAATGACGTAATCAAGAAACAAATAAAATTTATTACATTAAAAAAGAGAGTATGTTCTATTGGGGAAGATAAAACATACAAGCTGATAAGTAAATGTAAGGTATATACAGAATAATTTTACCAGTTGAGGAGAACACTGACATGGCAAAGGATCAAAGAAAGCCTCTCATTTAGGAGATAACACCTGACATAAGCCTTGAAGGCTCTTCATTCTTCCATCAGCTGCTGACTGGTTTCCACTCCACAAATATCATGCTTCCCTTAGGATAAGCTCATCAGCTGAAATCATGCCATCATGGAGACTGATCCAGTTTTGATACTCAATACCATCTGGCACTTTTAGCTGCCTCTTTCCTGTGATTGGAGGGCTGGCTGGAGGGCAGGACAATAAACTCCACCAAACCCTTATTTTATAGAGGATTCAGAACTTCCCAGCTAAACTCTTCACTTTCCATTAGATGCTCTGCTTGGTTAGGACTGCGCAGACATTATGCCTTTCTTGCACGCCCCCCAACCCATGTACACACGTATTTTCCAGTTTCCTTTTACACATTGTCTTTCCCCATTAGTATGTAAGTTTCATAAGGGCAGAGATTAACTTTATTTTTCTCATTTTTTTTAGCACAGTACCTGGAGCAGAGTAGGCACTTAATGTATGTTTATTGACTAATAAATGGAGCTATGAATTCCAATAGACAGAGGTAAAGAGAGAGTTTTAAACATATGGTAGAGTTTATTCAATGGTGTGTAGATAGGAGATGGAAGTAGAACTATTTGATTGTGTTCAAGGTTAAGTACCATCCACAATGTCTGGAAAGACAAAGGAGTTTGTATTTTATTGTAGAGGAAATAAAGAATCACCAAAGCTTCTTGCGGTGGTGGGGAGTGACATGGCCAGAATTATGCTTAGGAATATCAATTGTCTATCTGCGGGGAGGATAGTTTAGAAAGGATGGAAGGAACTCAGACATTTATACTCTGCTGATCTGTTTTATGAACTCAAGATCTACATCTTCAGATTCCTGGTTGACCTCTTTATGGTTGTCCTATTGACACTTCAAATCCCAAATGTATCCTTACTTTAAACTTCCTGTTTCCGTTGAGGCTATTACCATCTTTCCAGTCATCGCAGTTGATAACCTGAGTCATTTTTTTCTTCTCTTTCTGTTACCACCCCATATCCAATCTCTCCCCAATTCCTGCCAATTCTACTTCTGCTATATTTCTTGTAATCCCTTTCCTTCTCTCCCTTCACTTACTTACCACCCCAGTTCAAGCTTTCTTACCTGAAACAACCACCTGATCTGTCTTTACACCTTGATCTTTCCTCATTTAAATCTATCCTTTACAAGGTATTAAGATACCCATTTTGCAATCAAGCAAACTGAGATGTCAAATCACTTGGCCAAAATCACACAGCTACTAAGTTTAGGAGGCAGAATTCAAAGTCATGTATTTTGATTTCAAATCTCTCTGTCTACCATAATCAATTAAAAAATGAACTCTCACCACTGTGCTTTCTAAACAAGTCAGAGGATTTATTGCTGAAAAGGATATTAGTGTTCATCCAGACCAACCCTTTATTTTACATGTGCAGAAATTAATGTTGAGATGGAAAAAATGACTTTCCCAAGATCATAAACTTATAATTAGCAGAACAGGGATTCAAACTCAGTTCTTCTGACTCCAGAGCCACTATTCTTGCTCCAATACTGCTAAACCTTAGAACCATCTACAACATAGGAAAGACTGTTCTGGCACAATGACCAACTTTCCCTCTGAGAATGATGGGAAAAAAATTCAAACTTTGAAATCCTAACATCTTCCGTACATTGATAATTACTGTCAGATGCTATTTGGATTACTGCTCTCCAGAAACTGGAGTTGAGCTCAGATGATTAATTAAAAAAATATTGTTCTTAAAGCACAGGTTTAATGGCATCACTACTCTGGTCAGAACTTTTCATGGCAATTTATTGACTTTAAACTAACAAATACTTGAGCCTAACCTTTAAGGACTTCTGCAATCTGGCTCCACTTGTGCTCTTCCATGGATACTAAGTCCCAGTCAAACTAACCAGGTGTTCCCTAACCTAGACGTGCTGTCTCCTACCTATGTGCCTTCACATAGGCCATTAGCCTATACCTGGAATCTACTCTGCCTTCATCTCCACCTTCACAATCGCTGCTAAATCCTGCTAGGTATTTTTACTCGAGGAGTCACTGTATTTTATCCTTATTCATGTTATATTTCTTTCACAGTCCTATCATTGTGCCCCTGACTCCTTGTTAATGTCCTGTACCTGTGGTCACCCCCCTGGGGCAGTGAGTTGCTATCTCCTACAGTTTTATTTTCTGTTGGTGTTGATATTGTTCAATCATTTCGTTGTGTCTGATGCTTCATGACCTCCAGTAAGGTTAACATGCATTTATTAAGTACCTATTATGTGCCAGGCACTGTCCTAGGTGCTAGAAATAAAAAAACAAGGAAAAATCCAGGTACGGTGAATCCCATTTTGATTATCTTTCTATATAGCATTATGGTGGTAATTCAATCATGTTAATTCTAGGTTCAAAAACCTTTAATGGTACCCAGTTTCCTCTTTGTTGTTTTTGTTGTTGGCAGTTGTATCTGACTCTTTGTGACCCCATTTTGGAGATCTTTTGGCAAAAATACTGGAGTGGTTCGTGATTTCCTTTTCCAGCTCATTTTATAGATGAGGAGATTGAGACAAACAAGATTAAGTGACTTGCCCATGGTCACATAGCTAGTAAGTGTCTGAGGTTGAATTTGAACTCAAGTCCTCCTGACTCCAGGTCTGGCACTATCTATCCACTGTGCCACCTCACTGCTCCTTGTTCTCCATAAGACATCTTTCCTAGTATGATGTGAAATTCTCTGCCTTATTCTTTGCACCTGGTGAAGGTCTTTTACCCTACAATTTTGCCATATAAAAATTTTAATCCAGTTCTTTAAAAAAATATATGCATGTGATCATTTTATTTAAAATATATTCCAACAAATAGTCTTTATACCTGAATTTTAAACTGATTTTATGTAATTCAGAGAACTTTTTCCTCTTAATATACATGTATACTCATATATAATTCTATTTTTGTCTAGTTCAAATGTTGATTGCTCATTTTTACTATCTTATTGATGATGAGGAAGAGGAGAGAAAGAAGAGGAAAAGGATCTTCTTTCAACTCTACCTTGAGCATTTTAGTAAACAAGGTGGCACAGTGCATTGGGCACTGGACCTGGAACCAAAAAGGCATGATTTCAAATTTGGACTAGCTGTATGGCCCTAGAGAAGTTGCTTAGCTTCCACCTGACTCAGTTTCTTCAACTGTAAAAAGTAGATCATAACAGTGCCTACCTCCGAGGGTTATGGTGAGGATCAAATGAGGTAATATCTATAAATTGCGCAATGCCTGACACATTAGATGCTTAATAGTGTTCCTTTCCCTTCCCCCTCTATTATGATGCTTAATATCATTACTAAGCTGTTCTCACTTCTAGATTTGGTTTTTATTATGCCATTTATGTAATATGCCTTATGTAATATAATAGTATGTATTTGTGTGTGCCTTGTCTTTCCCTAGGGGAATGTAAGTTCCTTGAAGTCAGAATTCATTTTTTAAATTTAATTAAACTTTTAAAATTTAACTTAATTTGTATAATCAATACCCAGCACAGTGCCCTCTCTCACTGCATAGTAAGCATTTAATATAATTGAATTGACTCTCACTGTCCATCTGTCACATATGTCTAAGACATATCTAAGGATGTGCTGACTTTTTAGCAGCTGCTCGTCCAGATGCTATGTCACAGTCTGTGGTAGATTGTCATACTCACTCGTAGGTATCAGTGTATCAAGATACTCATAGACAATGCAAATCAAAGCATATTTTTATCTCTTACTTTATTCTTTCTCACGGCTTTATTTCCTTTTGATCTGCTTCTTTTTTGACAACTGTGATGAATATGGAAATGTGTTCTATGTGATAGCACATGTATAAATTATGTCAAACTGCCTGCCATTTTCAGGGGAGGGGAGGGGAGGGAGGGAAGGAGAAAAATGTGGAACTCAAAATTTTGTAAAAATGAATGTAAAAATTTTTCTGAACATGTAATTGGGGAAAAAATAAAATACTATTTAAATAAAAATATTTTATTTTATTTTTAAAATAAAAACATTTTAACAAGACATTCATTGACATATCAGTATACACAGAAAACAGTCCCTTTCTCCTTCACTGAATCCTTGCCTCCACCCACCAAAAAATAATAACAATAATAATTTAAAAATTGTATTGGCAAGCAAAGAAACAATAATGGTAACAATAATAAATAACAAAAATAATAACAAAAATAAAAACACAACAATAACAATAAAATAAAAAAATATAAGAAGTATTTTCCCATAGGTAGTTTTGGGTCAACTTAAGAGTTCTCAGGAGTTACAGAGTTTTTAATTTTATTATTAGTATTTATTTCATTGTATTATTGTTATGAACTCGATAAATGTCAACAAACATGAATATTTCCTTATGTCAAAAAAAGGGACCAGAAAAAATATTTAAAATGAAACTGTGCATCTCTATTAGTTTTAGCTTATCATTCTTTTTAATTAGAGGTCGCTGGCCTTGGAACCAGGAAGACCTGAGTTCAAGTGATACTCCTTATGACCTTTGGGCAAACCACTTCTCTGTTCTTTAGGTAATCTCTTTAAGCTTACACATTTTAGAGATACTGCCAACTTGTGCTGGTAAAGAGGGTTTTCACATCTGGGAATTCCTTTCACTAGCAAAATCCATATTAAATTTTACATAGAGGTTTCACCACTACTTTGTTCAAATACATCTTCTGAATTATCTCCTGCTCTGTTCTGCTGATTAAAAATAAAAGCTGCATTCATATTCTTTTCTTTCTTATTTTTTTGGAAGGGGATGGTTATCATCTAGCCCTTTGTATTGTCAAGACAATATTCACAGCACCCACAGTGACGATGAATATGCTGGCATAGTTCTGAATCCCAAAATATAACAGACTCTCCATATAGAAGACCAAAGCAAAACATTTATCCAGACACCAGAAAGCTGAATTCCAACATCAGAAAGCCAAATCCATTTTAGCAATAAAGAATTTAATATACCTTATCACTGCAGGAAGCAACACTATCTCAAAGCCTTCCTCCTGCTAGGGCCTACCCACAAACAATCCTAGCTTTTTGCTTGCCTCTGTCCTCTCCTCCCCTCCATTCTAACTACTCTGACTTATTTTCTGTTCCACCCTTTCCTACTCCATCTGTTCAGCAAACCCCTCCCACCACAGGCTCCATGTGATTACATTTGGCCTATTAAGGGGTTAGGAAGCTCTTCAAATTCCCATTACCATTACACCCTTTCTATTGCTTCACTCTCCCCAAATAAAATCCCTCCCTTGTAATAAATATGTACAGTTATTCCCTCCACATCATGACTTTCCCATTACGGTTTTGATGTATTGTGAGCTGCCAAAAGAAATTAAACGGCATATTTTTGAGAATTTTGTGGAACCAGCCTATGACTAGCAAAGAACAGAAAATGAGAGAAAAAATTTAGAAATTCAGAAATGCACAAAATATATGCAAAATATTGTGTAATATTAACATACTTCATCTTTTAATACCATAATAATTCAGACTTCTTCTCTGGTATAAAGGGAGTGCCACAATATTTTACATGGATTTTCCAGATTATTGAAGGGAAGGCAGAGCATTGCACCCCTAACCTCTACAATGTAGAAGAGATAATTGTATTGGCAAGCAAAACATTTCCACAATTGGCTAGACCATAGATATTTCTAAAGAAGGAGGTCTTTGGACTGAACTTGAAGGGAATTATAACTTACTTTTATTTGTTCATAGGCGAGTTAGTTGTATCAGGGTTTATCATGGAGCCTTACTTCTCTCTCTTCTCTGCCCTCTACTGGGCTAGTTTCATGGTCCATTGATTGCAACCCTGGTCAGCATTTAGGGCCTAGGAGACTCAACCTCGGGGCACAGTCTTTCCCTTTAAGTCTAGTGTATCCCAGGCCAAGAGTAGAGGTTGAAGATCTTGAGAGAACTGATCAAACCATGAGGGTGAAGGTTGCTCAATAATACACCAAGATTTTTGGTTCCAGTATGGAAATCCTCAACAAAACCCATGATGCTGTGGTTAGATGGGCATAAAGGAACATAATTCAAATTATCTGGCACCATACCTGGTTCCTAGTGCCAAGGGATAGAAAGAGACCTTGCTGTTTGCTTTTGGGCTAATCATATGAGCTCAACTCTAGTTTCTGGAGAATAGTAAAATCCAAATAGCACCTGACAGTAATTACCAATGTACAGAAGGTGTTGGGATTTCATAGGCTTGAAGGTTTTTATTTTTTTAAACGTCCTCATAGGAGAAGCAAGGGCATTTTGCCAGAAACACTCTGAGTCTTTCCTATGTGTAGATGATTCTAAGGTCTAATGGTATAGGAGCAAGAACACAGGCTCTGGAGTCAGAGGAATTAAGTTTGAATTCCTGCTCTGCTATTTATAAGTGTGTGGCCATGGGAAAATCACTTCCTCCCAATGGGTCTTAAGTTCTGCATCTGTAAAAGGACAAGTTGGCCATGGTATCAAACTCAAATAGAAAGGGGGACCACTAATCCTTTCATAAAGATCACTGCGGGCTACATATTGACTTAGTTTTGAAATGTAATGTTATCTGTCTTCTGTTGTATTTTTTATTTATTTTGTTAAGTCTTTCCCAATAACATTTTAATCTGGTTTGGGATGCACTCCGGAGTGTTGCAGGCTGCGTATTTGACTCCTCTGTACCAGATAACCCCTAAGGTCTTTTTATGCAGTAAATCTGCTGACTTGTTTAGAAACCACAGTGGCAAAGAGCTCAAGCTTTTAAAGGGTTATAGGAGAAAGGATTTAGAATTAGAAGAGTAACTTTGAATTTTGTCTCCTAAATTTAATAATTGTGAGATTTTGGTCAAATTGTTTGACACCTTTGTTTGCTTAGCTTCAGAATGAGTGTAATAATGATTGTACTACCAGATGTATCAGCTGGGAGCAATTCAAACTGAGCTGATTGTTAAATTTCTTGTTATTGTTTGTCTTGTGTTCTTGAAGAGGACCATGACATCAGGAAGGTGATGCCATGACTTGCAAGTGAATTGGATTTAAGTGAGTCAGGGCTGTGGTAAGTCACCAGCCTCACTTTCTCCTCTGGAACCATCTGAGTGCAGTGGCAAGATTAGATCAATATGACTGGAAATGGCTCCCTGTTGAATTTTCTTTGCAAGTGTTCACACCTCAGAAATTGGTGTGAATCTATAAATTCTATAGAATTTTATAAATCTATAAATTCTATAAAATCTATAAATCTATAAATCAGGGCTTGATTTATTGTTTTATTGGTTGTCTAGACTTAAGAAAGTAGCAGAGAAAATGTTAATGATGCAAATTAAATTTACAAGTGCATCATAGGTACATTTTCCCCCTTGGAGAGCTGTTTGTCAAATGTTTACCCATATGCTTATTGCAAATTCTAAAGTACTGTACAAATATATGAGGTGTTGGCGTAATATATATATACATTCATATATGTGTGTATATATGTATATAAAAACATATATGTAAACATATATATAAACATATGAAGGTCACAATCATGGCTGCTACATACACCTTTTTTTCAATAATTTTCAAAAGTGAGTAATTCTTATGTGTGCATGTATGTTTTTCCCTGAGGGAGTAGACCTGTGTTTACATTGTCATAGACGCCTCCTGATAAAATAATCTCTACCACTAATGCAGGTTAGTGCTGCTACACTGATTATAACATTAGAGAATTGCCTGGAAAGCACTGAGAGATTCAGCGACTTGTCCAGTGACATGTAGACATACGTGTCAGAGGCAATATCTAGATCTTGCAAGCTCCGAGGCTGATTCTTTATCTATCATTTAGCCACCACCCTGGCTCCGATGTGTGGTGATATCTTTACTTTATAGCTTAGGAAACTGGAGCTCAAGTAAATTTTCCAAGATCACCCAAAGGTAAAATAACGATAATGATGGTAACTAGCATTATAGAGTCCCTAAAACAGTCCAGGTACTTACCAAACATTTATCAGCATTCCTTCATTTGATCCTTACAACAACCCTAAGAAGTAAGTACTAGTATTATCTTTATTTTACATTTGAGGAAACTGAGCCGGATAGAGGTTAATTGACTTGCCCAAAGTCACACAGCTAGGTAAGTGTTTGAAGGAAGATTTGAACTCAGGTCTTCCAAACTCTAGATCCAATACTCTATCCACTATACCATTTAGCTGCCTCATACTCGTGGTGGAACTGAGATTCAAACTATGATCTTAGAATATAAGTTAAGAGTGGGTAGGTGGTGCAGTGAATAGAGCACCAGCCCTGGAGTCAGGAGGACCTGAGTTCAAATCCAACCTCAGACACTTAATACTTACTAGCTGTGAGGCCTTGGGCAAGTCACTTAACGTGAACCACCCTGCCTTCCTGATCCAAAAAGACAAAAAAAAAAAGAATATAAGTTAGGATCGGGGTAGAATCATAGCTCTAGAGCCAGAAACAACCTTAGAAGTCATAATTTCAGTCCTTTCATTTTACAGATGAGGAAACAGAGGCTCTCTCACTTGTAATAATTTCTTCATTTTCACTAGAAACAACACTCATTTTTCTTTAAGAGTAGATCATTTGGGGCAGCTAGGTGGTGCAGTGTATAGAGCTTAGATCTGGTAGTCTCATCTTTACGAGTTCAAATTTGACCCCAGACGCTTACTAGTTGTGTGACCTTGGGCAAGTCACTTAACCCTGTTTAACTCAGTTTCCCCATCTGTAAAATGAGCTGGAGAAGGAAATAGCAAATCACTCCAGTATC
The DNA here is from genome assembly GCA_028646575.1 of Pseudocheirus occidentalis. Lineage (NCBI taxonomy): Eukaryota > Metazoa > Chordata > Mammalia > Diprotodontia > Pseudocheiridae > Pseudocheirus > Pseudocheirus occidentalis. The sequence goes on along the minus strand of JAQQSW010017512.1, from coordinate 1,755 downwards.
TTTACCAAGAAAACCCAAATGGGGTCAGGAAGAATCAGACATGACTGAAACAACTGAACTATAATAAAAACATAATTTGGAGTTGGAGAACCCTAAGTGCAAATCTACTGCTACTTATTACCTTGTAACCTTAGATAGGTCACCCACTCTTTTACTTCAGTTTCCTCATATATGAAATGATGGGGGTTAGATTATATACTCCTTCTGTTTTTAAATATCTGACTCTATTATCCTAAATGACGTGCCCAGAATCACACAGGAAAAGAGTCTTCTTGTTTTAAATCCAGCTTTCTTTTTCCACTCTCTCTGCTGATAATAATTGCCATTTGGTAGCTTGGCACAGAGGTCAGAACAATCACACAGAGGGTTGAAGCAGTGATTGGGAGGGCAATCACCGACCTCCTTCTGGACAGGGAGAGCCATCCTTAACTAACAATCTTTACTGTGCCAAGAAACTTGTTTGACAGTCTTTTGAAAGGATCTATAAGGAGAATAGCTAACATGTAGAATAGCTTGTATTAAGGGTTCAGTTTCACTTATTTTCAGTACAATACAGGGTCAAAAAGATGCTATAGAGTTATGAAAGTAATAAAAATGAGATTATTTTTTCCTTGTGGATTTTCAAGGAATGCCCCTTAAGCTATTTAAAATCACAGAGTCCAAGAGCCATACATAAGTATGGTTTTTCTTGTTTATTTTTTGTTTACAACATTCATTTCCACAAGATTTTCCACAAATTTTCTTCCTGTCTTTCTGCTACCCACTACCCCAAAACAGCAATCTCACTGAATACCCCTCCCCCAATATGCTCTCTCTTATATCCTCCCCCATACACCCTCTGACTTTTCAGTAGGGCAAAAAAGATCTCCATACCCCAGTGCCTGTATATCTTATTTCCCAGTTGCATGTAAAATAATAATAATAATGATAATAATAATATTTTTAAACATTTGATTTTAAAACTTTAAATTCCACATTCTTTCCCTTCTTCCCTTGTTACCCACCCTTACTGGGAAGATAAGCAATTCAATATAGGTTGTATATGTCTAGATACACGAAATATTTCCATAGTGGATATATTGCGAAAAACTGACTATATTTCCCTCCATCCTATCCTGCCCCCCACTTGTTCTATATTCTACTTTAACCTTGTCCGTTTTCAAAAGTGTGGGCTTCTAACTACCCTCCCTCCCAATCTGCCCTCCCATCTATCATCTCCCCTCTTTTCCCCTTCCTCCATACTTTCCTGTAGGGTAAGATACCCAAGTTAGTGTATATGTTGTTCCCTCCTTAAGCCAAATTCAGTGAGAGTATGGTTGACCCATTCCTTTTGCCTTCCTGTTCTTCTCCTCCATTGTAACAGTTTTCTCTTAACTCTTTTTTATGAGATAATTTACCCTATTCTGTCTCTCCCTATCTTCTCTCATTATATTCCTCTCTCACCTTTTAATTTTATTTTTTAGATATCATCCCTTACTATTCAACCGATCCTGTGCCCTGTCTGTATATACATGTTCACATATATACACACACTTACATATGTATTTATATGCACATATACCTTCTTATATAAACATATATATGTATATATGTATACACACATTTATATTCCCTTCAACTATCCTCATACTGAGAAAAATTTCATAAGTTACAATTATCATTTTTCCATGTAGGAATGTAAATAGTTCAACTTTCTTAAGTTCCTTATGATTTCTTTTCCCTGTTTACCTTCTCATACTTCTCTTGCTTCTTGTA
>JAQQSW010017511.1:0-11448 GCA_028646575.1 Pseudocheirus occidentalis | reverse complement strand
TCACCATGGCAGATGAATTTTGGTTGAATGAACTGAACTGAAGAGGTTTAGCCTGAAGAAAAGAAGACTTAGAGAGGATTAGATAGCTGTCTTCAAGTATTTGAAAGGCTGTCATGTGGAAGAGAGATTAGATTTGTACTGCTTGTTCCCAGAGGGCAGAATTAGGGGCTCTGATTTGTGGTTTCAGAAAGACAGGTGTAGGCTTGCTGTAAAGGAAAACTTTCTAACATTTAAAGCTGTTCAAAAACAGAATGAAATGGCTTCTGGAGGTACCAGGTGTGCCTGCCTCAAAAGAGGTCTTCAAGCAAAGAATGAATGATCACTTGTTGAGGATATTATAAAAGGGATTCTTCAAGTATGGATCAGACAGGATAACTTCTGAGGTTCCTGATTCTGTTAATGATATAATCAAAATTGTAAGGTAAATGGGGATCCTGCATCCAAAAAACAAAACATGTCTAAAAAATAAAATTAAAAAGAAAGTTCAACATTACCTTTAATAAACAGGTAAGAATGATTTGTATTAGCACATCAATTTCTTTTTTAAAAAATTCAGTGAGTTTAAATTATTGATTATTTTTAAAGCACTTGATGTGCTAATACAAATCACTCTTACCTATTCATTAAAGTAAGCTTACTAACAAGTTTTACTAGGTGTTTTTCTTGTTTAACCTGGGTATATCTGGTTGGCAATAATGAACACATTTTTCCTGAAAATATTGAATAATTCAAAATGTTTTCCAATTTAGATTCTCCATCCCCCCACTCTGCCTGAATAAGTATGGTTTTGTTACATTTTTTGTTGCTTAGGATGAGAAAGTCTGAAACATCCTCTAGAGTTTCCCTATTAAAGTTAAACTGGAAGGCCCAGTGTTTTGCAGGCAAACTTCACATGAAGCCTCCAGATTCCTGGGGAAAGAACAGGCAGAGAACTTGGTAAAGTATATAAAAGTTTGACTCCTGAGTACTACTGGCCTTTGAAGAGCCATGTTTTCTGAAGTGCTGGGAGATCCAATATGCATGCCTTGAAAAAAGTCAGTATCTCCTACATTTGACCTTCTTTGGGTCACCAATAAAAACAGCACATCAACTGAACTTAGGAAATATGTTTGTAAATTCATTGAGAATGAGTATTCATTTTGTTGGCAGGGTTATTCGTGGAGGGAGGTCATGGGCATGAGTAGTAAATTATTATTTCCCTAAAAAAAATTGAATGCCTTGTATATCGAGATACCAGGGATAGAATGATATACCAGCAAAAAAAAAAACAAAAAACCCTAAACAATAATCACTTGAAAGGAATACAAAGAGTATTTTTTTAACTGGGTCTCCCTACCTAGAGGCTAGAATTGTAGCTATCACTCATGGGGCCAACCCCCACCACTAATCAGCATGGGAGGTTTTTGACTTGCTCCAATTATGACCTGGGCTGGTTTGCCACACCTTAGGCAGCCTCGTGACCCTAATCCCACCGCACCCCCACCTCCGAGCTGCTCACTATATTGATCCCAGAGTTAATTCATGCATTGCACCCCTGAGCCTCCTCAAGAGCTCACACAATCCACTAGTCTGTCTCCCCAGTAGCAGAGATTACAGATATGCACCATCATTCCAGCCTACAAGAAAGATTTAAAATCAGCAAATAATTAAGAAATGACTAAGTAAAAAGTCTGCTATTGAATTCATTGAATCATAGAGTAAGAGCTGGAAGGGATCTTAGAAAACACCTAGCCCAATCCCTTCATTTTACAGAACTGAGGTTCTGACTGGCTCATGGTCACACAGTAAATACTTGTCTAGAGGCAAATATTTAACCCTGCTCTCCAGCGATTTCCAGGATAGTATTAGTTCTACTACCAGAGGGCTCTGATAAAAAGATGTACCAAATGTCATAGGCAGAACTAAAACCCAGTCTTTCCCAATTCCATTATACCATACTACTTCTTAAAAAATAAATAAACAGGCTTTGCACAAGCTAAATTTCCCAGGAATCATAGATTACATAGATTTAGGTGGGATAGAACCTCACAGGTCATCTAGAACCACCACCACTACCCCTTCATTTTATTTTATTTCATTTTATTTTATTGTTTTTTGGAGCAGAGAAGGCAGAGCAATTGGGGTTAAGTGACTTGATCAAGGTCACATGACTAGTGTTAAGTGTCTGAGGCTGGATTTGAACTCAGATCCTCCTGACTCCAGGGCTGGTACTCTATTCACTGTGCCACCTACCTGCCCCTACCCCTTCATTTTATAAATGAGGTAACTTGCCAAAGGTTACTTGGGCAGTTAGTTTCTGCGCCAGGATTCAAACTCGGATTCTCTGACTTCAAAGCAAACCATCTCCCCACTGTACCACCCTGCCTCATTATCAAATCAGCTCCTAGCATTTTTAATGATGGCACAGATTCTTTGTAAATTACCAGAAAGTACAAACTAGTTAACTGGTCATGTTCTTGACCTGAGAAAATGAGATATTAATGAGGTCTATTACCAAAGAAATCTCATCTGCAGTTACAGCAAAAATACACAAATAGATCCAAAGAACTGCAAAAACAATCTTTGCTAAGCAAGTTCTTTGCCATACATACACACACACGCACACGCACACGCACACGCACACATGGGACACCCTCTTTTTCCCTCTGAATGATGGATGTCATTCTTCTCTCCCAGATTCATCCAACTCCTTGGCAAATTTAACAATACTTATTTGATACCTTCTCATCATTTAAAATAACGTTACTGCATCTCATTAACATAGAAATGTAAAGCAAATATGGATCAAGGAAATAACTCCATCCTCCAGGCCTTCAGTAGCCTGACCATGTCTTAACAGCAGGCAGACCTGGTTTCTAATGCAGAAATCAGAGTGCCATCTTGTGTCAAGAAATGAGAAGCACAGGGCTCTTTGCCCTGGTTTTGGCATGGGTCATAAACCTGACCAGTTCTGGGGAATAGACCCATTTTATATATTTTTCTCTCTGATGTAACATTTTACAAAGACATTTGTAAATTATTCTACTGGGGGAAAGAATCATCTGCTCCTTGAGAGTAATGACTGCCTTGTTTTTCTTTTTGAAATCCTCAGTTTAGCACAGGTCTTTGCCTATAGCAAGCACTTAATACTTTTTTTTTCATTTATTCACTGGCTCATAGACCTAGAGCTAGACAGAACCTCAGAGGCCATCTGACCTAACCTCCTAATTTTACAGATGAAAAAACTGGGACCCATTTTAAGTGAAGTTTCTTGTCCAAAGGTCACATAGATAGTAAGCATCAGAAAGGTATTTGAATTCATGTTGTCCAACTTCAGAGCCAATTGTTTTCCCCCACAGTACAACACTGAAAGAAGAAAGTGGCTACCTGGTCCATGCTTTTTAATTTCATTTCTTCTTTCAATCTCAATGAGTATCACTGTGAGACTCCTACTTTCTGAACCATAATTTGATGAGTCCTATTGCTGTTCTATGGAACCAGATCCCATCTGTTCCTTTATTGTCCACCTTCAGCAAAGGTTAAGTCTCTTACAGAAGTCTCCCTTTTTGTGCATTCAGCAAAGTTGCACTCAAGGTTATTTATTAGTCAGGAACTGAACTGACTCTTGGCAACTCAACTGCCCAAAGAAATTTTCCCCAAATCTATCTCTACTGGCTCAAGAAAATCCAAGACAAAATATAACAAAATTTTAAAAATTCAAATAAATCATATTTTTGTCTTTACTATATACAAAGATACCACTATCCATTATTAGTGGAACATTTACTTTGTTTTTCCAAGAGCAGAAATGGATTTTCCCTGAACCTTTTACCTTGTCTGGTCTCCTCTCCCCAAGTCTTTTGTGAAACCGTTTGTGAAATGGCTGGCCTAAGGGAGTGTTTCAATCCATGGTTTGGAAATAGAATCTCTCTCTTTGTGAAGTTAACTGGTCCACCGTGGGATGAAATTCAAGACTTAGGCCTCATTAATACCAACTAAGCAAAACAGACAAGTAAAAGAATTGTCTGTGGGATAGCTCTCTCTTACCACCTGACCTATGACAATGATCCCAAATTCCAAATTAAAACAGAGGAAAAGAGAAAGATTTGCTTCAGTGGTACAAGCAACTCTATTTAACAGAACAACCTATTTTATAGATTTATAGACTGTTATGAGTATAGTACAATGGAAAGTGCTCTGGATATGGAGTCAGAAGATTTTAAGTTCTAATCCTAGCTCTGTTCTGTATGACTTTGAGCAAGTCACTTAACATCTCAGGACCTCGTCATAATTTTCTCATCAATAAAATGAGAGGATTAGGCAAAATGACTGATAAATCCTTTCCAGCTCTAAAGCTATGATTCTGTGATTCTGGAGTCAAAAAGGAACCTCAAATATGAGTTTGGGGAGTGGTGTTATGGCCAATGTGGAAATTTGTTTTGTTCGACTTCACATGTTTGCAACAGAAACTTTATTTTCAACTAAAATGGGGAGGAGCTAGGAGGTAGATAAGGCAGATTATCACTGATTTAAATATTGGAGGAGCTAGGAGGTAGATAAGGCAGATTATTACTGATTTAAATATTATTAATTTTTAACTATTTTAAATTATAACAAATATAAAATTATTAAAATATATAAACATCAATTTTTTAAAATTAAGGGCACAATTAAAATTTTTAACCCATGAATCTCAAAAGAAACAAAAAAAGAAAACTTCAGAGATTATTTAGTCTATCCCATACCTAAGTAGTAATCCCTTATTACAAATATCCCTGAAAAATACTCATGAAACTTCTGCATAAAGGCCTCCAGTGAGGTGGAGCATACTACCTTCCCAGGCTAACCATTTTATTTTAGGAAAACTCTAATTGTTAAGTGTTCAGTTCTTTATATGAAACTGAAATTCACCTTTCTGCAACTGTAACCTGTTGTCCTTTGTTCTGCCCACAGCAACCCAATAGAATAAATGTAATCTTTCTACATGACAACTCTGCAGCTACTCAAAGAAAGCCATCATGTACTCCTTTCTTACCCCTAGTCTGTTCTTCTCCAAGCTAAACATCTCTAGTGTAGCTCGGAGGTGAGAGTGCCACATGTGCAGACAGAAAACTTGAATTAGGTAGTTGGTGTGGCAATGGATGTGGCAGTGTGCTTAGAGTTAGGAAGAGCTGAATTCAAATGTGACTTTAGACACTTATTTATCCAAGTAACTACTGGACAAGGCACTAATCTGTATTTGCCTTAGATTTCTCACATTTAAAATAGTGATAACATTACCTATCTCCAAGGGTTGCTGTAAGAATCTCATGCAATAATATTTGTGTATTGCTTTGCAAACCTTAAAGTGCTAGTTTTACTTATATTTATATATTATATATCATGTATGTTTATATGTAATGTGTGTTTATATACAATATATTATAAACATACATATTATAAATGTGTGATGTATATCATAAATGTATATATTATAACGTGTTTAATAAATGCTAGCTATTATTCTTATTATTCACAACCCTAGGATTACTTGTATGACCTTAAACAAGTTAAATACCCTCTCTGGGTCTCAGTTTCCTTATTTATAAAATGAAAGGGTTTACCTCTAAGATCTCTTATAGCTCTAAATCTATGGATCCTATAATTATTTCTTGATTTCTCATAAAGTCATTAACTTCCATTTCCTTAATTCTAATTTTTAAGGAATTATTTTCTTCAGTGATCTTTTGGATCTTCTTTTTTCACTTGGCCAGTTTGCTTTCCAAGGCATTCTTTTCCTCATTTGCTTTTTGGACCTCTTTTTCCATTTGACCTGATCTGTTTTTTAAAGTCTTAATTTCTTCAGTATTTTTTGTGTCTCCTCTACCAAGCTGTTGACTCCTTTTTTCATAAGTTTTTTGCATCATTCTCATTTCTCTTCCCAATTTTTCCTTTACTTCTCTTACTTGATTTTCAAAATCCTTTTTGAGCTCCACCATGGCCTGAAAGCAATTCATATTTTTCTTGGAAGCTTTGGATGTAGGATCTTTTAATTTGTTATCTTCTCAGTATGTGTTTTAATCTTCCTTGTCACCAAGGAAAGTGAAGGATAGATTTTTGTCTTAAGAAATAACCAGAGAAAATTTTTCAGTGTGCTTTGGTTGTTTTGCAGTTTAAGAGCTGAGTACATCTGGATCTCCACAAAAAAAGCAAATTGTAAGGAACAAAACCTCCCACCAAGGGTTGTTACTTTGCTTTGACTCTGCTGGGCAGATAAACACAACCTAGAACATTTTTTGGACCTGAGTCACAGTGAGGGGGATGTGAATGGGACCTAGGCAAGAATTGCACCAAGCCTGGGTTAAGGGGATCATATTTCCCATGGTAGGAATTCTGAGGGGAAAGAGGCCAGGAATAGGATCAGCCTTACAGGAAGGAGGCAGAGTAAGCATGATAATAGTACAAAAAGCTTCAGTCATAAACTCTGAGGGTAAGGATTACAGCTGAAATACATCTCCCCCCCCCCCCCCCGTCTCTCTCTCCCTCTCTCCCTCTCTCTCTGTCTCTCTCATCTCTCCCTCCCTCCCTCTCTCTCTCTCTCTCTTTCCCCTGCCCTCCCTTCCTCATCTCCCTTCTCTTCCATCCCTCTTCCTCTTTCCCTCTTTTTCTTCTCTCCTACTCCCTTTCCTTATCTTCCTCCCTTTTCTTTTCCCTTCCCTCTCCCTTTCTTCATCTTTCCTCAAGTCTCACAGTCGTGTTCATCCTTCATTTTCAAAGAGGACCATGGCATCAAGTAAATGATGACATGACTTGCAGTTAACTTTGATTTGAGTAAGGGAGGGTTGTTCAAGGTCACCAGCCTCACTTTCTCCTCCAGAGCCATCTGGAGATATTCATCAGGATGACTGGGGATGGTCCAGGATGCAATGGGAGACACTGGCTCTTTGAGAACACAACACTCCTACATTTTTGGAGGAGTGCTGTATGAGAGTCCAGTTTCCCAGATCTTCAGACTGCCTTGGTCCTGGAGTATGCTTGGATTTTTTCAATAAACAGCATCTTCTCTGAGAAATGAGCCCAACAGTGCTCAGAGGTTCCCAAACAATTTGTAGTCACACTTTGAAATTCCAAAATCTGTGAAACCACCACTTTCTTGGTGAAACCATATATTTCACTGTGGAGTAACTCAGCAACAGAATTATCAGGGGTCCAGATTCTTTTAAAAGCTTTGGTCTCAAATATCTAGAATAGGACCCTTATGACTGAAATAATTGTTCATGTTTGATGTTTGTACTTATTTTATACATTTGTAAGATTAGCATTAATACCTCCTCAAACTGTGGCAGTTTACTTCCTCCTCAGTACCTTGCCTACCACTTGGATAATTGCCACCAGGTGGCCAGTGGTGCCTGAGTTATGGCATCATAGTCTAAACAACCAAGCATAGTGGTCAAAAATAGCTTTGACCATGTAATTCTACCATATACATCTCTTTATCCTTTCTTTTATTCTTTCTTCCTTTCTTTTTTTCTCTTTCCCTACCTCTACATCCATTCCACTCTTTCCAATTATTTTCCTTATCTCTATATACAGTAGCCTTCTAAACATTTCTTCCTGCATTGTTCTAGAGTTGAAAATAATCCCAGCAGCTATGTAATTCAACTACCTCATCTTTCTGGTGAGGAAAATGTAATTATTGAAGGCCCAGATACCTCAAGTCAACCAAACAATAAAAAATATGATAGTAAGAATTAGTCCTCAATTGCTTTTCCCAAGGGCAGACAGTAAGTTTCAGAGGTAGAATTTAAATATAGGTAGGTTCATTACTTCAGAAATGAGAATGCTTTTCCACTGTAGTAACTTGCCTCTATCAACTGTTTGTTTTCACTGATTAGAAGCTAGGATTGTTGAACTCCAACACTAGGACTGAGAACATACAATAAATGTGAAATTAAGAGAAAGACTGACAAATCTCATCCCATTTCCTAGAATGCACCAAGAAAAGTTCCCCCTTTTTGCCACCTGTCTCCTACCCAGATGTGAGTAAGTCAACAGGGCTAGGGTGCTAAACCTTTAGTAAAAATTAAAAAAAAATTCCAGTCCATAAGGACAGAAAGCTAAATAACCTGATAACTAGATAATGAAAACTGTTGCTTAACTTTTTTTTGGAAGGGGGAAGGTAGGGCAATTGGGGTTAAGTGACTTACCCAAGGTCATATGGCTAGTTTTTTATCTTAAGTATCTGAGACCAGATTTGAACTCAGGTCCTCCTGACTCCAGGGCCAGTGATCTATTCACTGCACCACCACTGCCCCTGTTGCTCAACTCTTTATAATTCTGCTTGTAGGATTTTTGATTCATACTGGTTTACCAAAATGCTTCACTTTATTGTATATAATCCAAAATGAGTTCCTATCTACTTTCATCATGTCCCATCCCATAATGAGGAGATGGATCTCTCTTGTAATGTTGTATCTGACATTGTTCTTCATCATCCTGAGTCAAGAAAGGTTTGGGGACTATATTAGTCATTCTGCTTTTAGGAGAGCAAGCAAGAGCCATTCAGTTTTTACGTTGCCTAATCATCTTTCAGTTCAAAAACACCCTTTGAAAACTTCAATATAAGATTAAGTGATATGCAAACTAGTAGTTATCTGCAGGATTGTGATAAGGGGATGGAAATATTTCTGAATGGATGAAAGCTTAACTTTTTCTGACATTATCCGTAATTTTTTTCTAAGAATGAAAACTGCAAATCTAGAGACACCGAAAGTTAAGTTCTACCATGTTATTGCTCTTTATGAGCTGATCTTTGTCTTCAACACAGCACTGTGAACTGCCAGTGAGCTCAAAGACTGAGGCCATGGACTAACTCACAACAAGAAATCCCTGTCTATAGCCCAAGATCTCTCACTAGAAATAAAATATTTAAATATATTACTAAATTCCTTTCTCTCCCATACATTGTTCCCATGTTGTCTCATGGTATACTGTCAAACAATGAAATATTATTAAGAAGACCAGCATGACCTTCATTCTAGAAGAGCAAATGTAGTATCAATATGGCACCAATATAGACTAAGCTAGTGATTTATGGAGCAGTGGTCTTATCCAATCTTCTACGGGGTTGCATGACTTAGACCTGCCAGAGAAACCTTTTGGTCCTCCTGAGCAATTCTGTCAGTCCCTAAGATTACCTTATCATGTACAAAACGATGTTTAATCAATGTTACCAAAGCAACATAAATGGCAAGCCCTGGAAAAGACACCTGATGCCAGCCTGAATTCTTCCAGGAACACAGTTCTACTAGGGTAAAGATGTGTTTGGAACAGATAACAACAGGATGCCTCAATTGATGACACATAATTAGGAGCTGAGAGTGACTTAAAGCAAGGCATGCATAATAAAAACCACAAGATAATGGGGGGTGAACTACTTCAAATAGAGTATGATGGTGCAAGGAAAAAATTGAGGGAGATGAAAAAAAGAACTATCCAGTCATCAGAAGATAGCCCCAGTCTCTGAAACACAATCAATATGGTACAATTGGACTGCTCATATTCCATTAGAAAATACTTCTACACTCATTTACTATTTGCTTCTCAACATTGCTCTCTCTAAACACCCCACCCAATTCCCTGAACTCTATAATCTAATCAGGATGATAGGTGATACAATTGAAATGGGAAAGGCTCTGGGGTAAAAATAAGTTCACATGCTTACTACCTATTGATCTGAAGCAAATCACTTACCAGTCTTACTAGTATTCACTTTCATCATCTGTAAAATTGGGGGGAGGGGGGTGGACTGAATGGCCTCTGATATTCCTTCCAACTCTAGAGCTTTAATATTTTAAAGGGGTAGGGAGAGGTCTTACCACTCTCAATTCATGTAATCATCAAAGACCCAGATACCTGAACTCAATCAAGCAATCAAAAGTGTGGGGTTAGGGAGTCTCAATAAATTTGAGAAAATAGTGGGATTTTTAACAAGAAACATCTTGTGATTGGTTGAGAAAGTCAAGACACATCTCTTGGGCTACCTATTTTTAAAAAGCAAGCCAGTTAGGTATGCAGTAGTTAAGAGGTTTACCAGTCAAGTGATGAACTAGTCCAGTGATGAAAAAGTTCCAGTTTAGAGGATTCCACTTTGAGAGTTGGGGCTAAATCCCTGAGAATGACCCATTCTTGACGGAAGAAAAGGTCTTCTCCCTTTCTTTATTCTCCCATCCTTATCCCTCCTGCCCCCCTTGATCATGTCATCAGAGAAACTGGACCAGAAAGTAAATTGATCATCTATCTGGACTCAGAGAGAACAGAGCAATAAGAAACAGTATGTCCAGTCAGGAGTGATCACCATCCAAGGAAAGATAGTTTCAAGGAGTCTGACCCTTCATGGTAGAGAAAAGTACTGGCTATGGACAGTACTAAGGCACTGACCCTTAAAGCCTGGCAAAGAGGGGAACTTCATGAGGAAGTACTCTATGAAGGGAGAAAAGGACTTTTAGCAAGCAGGAGATGTGAGTTACCCCTTTCTTAGATGTTCTCTATACAGGTGACTCACTACTTTGACAGAACAAATAATAGTTTTCCCTTCTCATTGTTATTAGTTATCAATACCCCATCTGTCTTAAAAGGAGGCCAGTAGAGTTTTTAAACTGTTCTCTTGCCTCCAGTATTGCTTAAAATAACATACACATTTATTGTTAACCTCAGCTAACACTAGTCATCTTCAATGTATCCTATATATCTAATTTATACACAGATGTTTCCATCTCTCCCATTGGACTAAACACCTTGACAGTGGGAACTATCTTTTGACTTCCTTTGTATCTCTAATATTGACCATATAGTCGGCACTTAATAAATGCTAATTAACTAGCTGACTGACTGTCTGACCTTTTTACTTTATGGCTTGCACACCCTCCTCATAAACTTTGCATGTTTTTGTGGAAAAGTGTTCCTCAGACTTTTTGGGAAGAGAGATGGTTTTGTGACTACTGTTCTGCTTTAACATCTTAGTAAGTACATTTGCTAGAATATTTATTAAGTCTGGATAGTTCGTGCAACTGGGAAGTAAGATATTGTAAAGCCAATAAGCAGTAGATTCTGAGAGAATGCTACTGTGAACAGCTTTTAAGATTCAGACTATACAGTATTAGTGAACACTTTGTTTATTCCATTACAAAATCAAGATTCAGTACAATATTCACAGTATCAACAATTCACAATATTACATACAATATTTAGAACAAGGAAAATCTCAATATTATATCTTATTACAGAAAGGAACAAGGAACAAGAGAAGAATCACCTGGTTTCCCTAAGGGAGAAACCAGCTTCACATTTAAAGATTCAATCAATCCAGCTAAAGATTCAATCAATCAATTCACCTGGTTTCCCTAAGAGGGGAACAAGCTTAACTTCACATTTACAGATTCAATCAATCAATTAACAAAAGGAATGACCTAGTTTCCCTAAGAGGGAGTT
>JAQQSW010017510.1:0-11448 GCA_028646575.1 Pseudocheirus occidentalis | reverse complement strand
GTTGTAACAGTTATCCCTTTCCTCTTTTTTGTGGGATGATTAACCCCATTTTGTCTCTCCCTGTCTCCTCTCATTCAAGTCCTCTCCCACTTCACAATTTCACCTTTTGAAGTATCATCTCTTCCTAATTAATTGATCCTGAACCCTCTATGTACACATATACACCCATGCTCAGATATGTATTACTACACATATATACTCTCCTATATAGACATATGAGTAGGTATACATATTTATACTTTTGTATTCCCTTCACCTATCCTTCATACTAAGAAAAGATTCATAAGTCAGTATTATTGTTTTTCCATTTTGGCATGTAAATAGTTCAGTTTGGATAAGTTCCCTATGATTTCTCTCCAATGTTTACCTTTGTATGCTTCTTTTGTTTGAATGGCAAATTTTCTGTTCAAGGCCCTGGGGCCATGCCTGGCCATGGCTGTGGTTTTGGGCTAGCCAGGTCTCTGCTGCGCTGCCATGTGAGCTGCCCCTCTCCCATCCCACTCCTCACCTTGGCAGATGTGGAGGTGCTGGAGGCTGCAGAACCTCTGCAGACTGGCTCCAGTGCCCGCTGGGCTCAGTTCAGCCCGGCTCCTTCCCACAGTCCCAGGCCTGGCCACAGTCTTGGCTTCAGGCTGTTCCAGTCTTCACTCCAGCGGCCTTGCTGAGCTCCTGCTGCCGAGCTGCCTTCAGCGAGAGGTGTGTTCTCTGTATTTTTGTGAGTCTGAGAGTCCTAGACTTTCCTAGACTTTCTTTGGGATCATATTTTATGGGTGTTTAGGGTGGCGGTGTGGGAGCTGCTTTATCTTGCTGCTTCTACGCTGCCATCTTGGCTCTCAAATACTTATTAATCATATAAATCCTTTAACCTCTCTGTGTTTCAGTCTCCTCATGTATAAAATAAATGGGTTAGACTAGCTGTATTCTAAGATCTAGCTCTGAATCTATGTTCCTAAATTCCTGTGTATATTCCTAAGCTCCCTAATAAGTAATGATAACTAGGAAGCAGCTAGGTGACTCAGTGAATAGAGAGAGCACTGGCATTGCAGTCAGAAAACTTGAGCTGAATTGCAGCTTCAGATTACTCACTAGCTGTGTTGTCCTTGGGAACATCACTTAACCTTTGTTTGCTTTAATCCACTGGAGAAGGAAATGGTAGGCCAAGCAAACTCCGCAGACCACATTGGTATGGGTCCAAACCCACAGGATCACAAAGAGTGGGGCACAACTGAAGAACAATATTAATATAGCCCCTACTACATTTCAGGGTCCTTTACAATTATCCCATAAAGTTCTCACAACAACCCTAGAAGATAAGCTATTACTATGGTATTACCAGGTATTACTACCTGGTAGAGGTACTATTACTATCCCCATTTTTACAAATAAGGAAACTGATATTAGATTATTTGCCCAGAGTCACATAGATAATAAGTATCTGAGGTCATATTGGATCTCATTCCTCCCTCAGTTCACACTTGGCATTTAAACCATCGTACCATCTATCTGCCCCTATCAGCTGTCTTCCTCAAAATTAAAGATGAAAATGAAATAATAATTATCAATAATTTGATATCTATACTAGTAATCTCACAAGAATTCTGAGAGGTAAATGATTTATAAAAGATTAAGCACTAGATATTATGGTTTTTATCTCTTATTAAAAATAATGGTGCCATAAAACTAGTTAGATAGATAGATAGATAGATAGAAAGATAGATAGATAGATAGATATAGATACATAGATAGTAGATAGTATATAGTATATAGATATGGATACATTTTAGACACAGCAAATGTGATGTTTGTTTTACTTGATTATACAGATTTGCTACAAGATTTGTTTATTATCATTTTTTCCACTTGGGAGGAAGAGGGAGATGGAATGGAGAGAAAAAATGTCCTTGTTGACTAAAAAAAGGTAATTAAACATCTATATGGACATATTTCACAGAGAGAATAATTAAGTGTCAGTTATTATCAGTCACTTTTGATTTAAAAATAATGTTGTCATACAAATAGTAATAATTTTTGGACATAGCCAATGTGAATATTTGTTTCACCTTACTCTGCATATTTGTTACATAGGTTTTCTTTTTCTTTCCACTGGAAGGAGAGAAAATAATAATTTTAATTGAAAAAAATATTAATGACTGAAGGAGAAGCAACTATGCACTATGGAATGCATCAATCACTCTGGAGTATAAAAGAAGGTTCAGAATATTATTCTGACCAGTTTCTGAAGGACTTATAATGAAATAATGCTGTCTACTTTCACAGAAAGCCCTGGAGTCTGAATGCAAATTGAAATATACTTTATTATTCTTGAGTTGTTTGATTTTTGTCCACATTTTTCTTTGCAACATGACTAATATGGAAATATATTACTTGACTGCACACTTATAATTGTTTGCCTTCTTAAGGAGGGAGGAAGAGAGAGTATCAGAGAACTTGGAACTCAAAAAAAAATTTTTTTTAATCTCAAAATTTTTTGTCTATATGCAATTGAGAAAAAATAAAATTAAAATTAAATTAAAAAATATTTTCCTGATGTCAACAATTACTGAAGAAGAAAATAAAGCTTAGGTATTCAGTAAGTATTCAGATGGAGTGTTTTGAAAGTAGAGTCTGTTTCTGGGGAAAGGAGTGTAAAGTCTGTACTATATTTTGAGTGATTGAATCAAATTTGGAAAAGTGATCAAAGATTGTTTTGTGAGTGTTGAGTGGGTGTGAGTGGCTTTCTCTATCCCTTAGTTTGAATATATATCAGGTGTATTATTATTCAGTTATTTTCAATCATGTTCAACTCTTCAGGACCCATTTGTGATTTTCTTGGCATAGATACTGGAGTGGTTAGTCCTTTCCTTCTCTGATTCATTTTACATACAGGGAAACTGAGATAAACAGGTTTAGTGGTCACAAAAGTAATAAGTATCTCAGGCTGGATATGAACTCAGGTCTTCCTGACTTCAGGTCTGATACTTATATCAAATGTACATCTCCAACAATTATAAAGAGATATCTTGGATCAAGTGACTGAACAGTTTCAATTGCCCCCATTCTAGACAAAGATGATAAAAATTTAAGGTAGAATTTAGATGCACATATTCTCAGTTCATATGCTTAGGTGCTGAGATTTAATGAACATGTGAATTCCCCCAGGGGCAATCCATCATTTAACACAATTCGTATCACATAGTAGGTGCTTAGTAAACATTGATCAACATTGTTTGATAATATCTATATCAATGATGAGAAAGTTTTCATAGATGCTATGTGTAAATAACTCAGTTATTTCTCAGTCTTTAGGTCCTGAGCACAATTGAAATCAGAGCCTGATTTGTTTTTCAGTTGCCCCAAGTTCCCAATTAACCATAACTGTGTGTCTTGGTTCAGGATTTATCCCTGTATATTTGCATCATGATTCTCTCTATTTACCTCTATTTCTCTCTCTAATCTTAATCTGCTACTAATTATTTCCCTGTTGAATATTTGACCAATGAGTAAGATTGACAGAGAAAAATATTTCTATCAAAATGTAATATTTCAGCAATGTGAGTGATTTTTGTGGTACAGCAACTATGATTATGAGGTGGTTTGGAGTCTTCATTGTAATACTATTCAATGTTATTATCAATATTCTTCCATGGAAATTTAAATTTATCTGTTAGGATCAACTTTGTTAAATAACGTTATTTAATGTCTCATTTTAAGTGTGTTTAATTAGTACAACATTTTGCACAGTGCCTGACATGTAGTTGTTACTTAAATGTCTGTTGACTGGATTTTGTATAAATCTTTTTTTCTACTTCACTTACTTTATGTAGATGGAAGGAAAGAAAGACATTCCTTATTTTTGTACAGAACAGAACTCTTCAAGTTGTAATTTGTTTATCTTATATAATCATTGCATTTCCTGGTTTCACATCTTGAAATGTGAACATGTAAATACATGTTCCACCCCAAATGCAACACAAATATATATGTGACAGTATTAGATGTCTGAATGTGTCATCTGAGTTATCACTTCCATTTAACTAAAAAGCAAGAAATATAATGTAGGTATCACATGACACAATGAATACAGATGTGATTTCAAACTAACAGTTGCAATAGCCAAATGTAATTATGATACTCTTTGCACTACAGAATGCTAAGCTTAGAGAATTCTTCAGAGAGAAGGGAAAGTAAATTCCTCATGCCTTTGGGTTTGTTTGTTTAATTTGCCTTTTTTTTTACCAGAATCCCCATTTCTATTTTCTGCCTTGTGAATAAATCTAGAATGATCACTGTCCAGACTTCTCATTCAGAATTCCATCAACATATCATGCCCCTGAAATGACTGTTATTCTATCTTTTGTGTCACATACTAACAGAAACTAATTTTTTTTGAAAATGCAGCTGATGAGGGTGGGGGGAATGGAAGGGTGAGACAAGATGGCAGCATAGAAGCAAAAAAGTTCTACAGCTCACACATAACTACCTCAAATGCCCATAAAATATGATTCTAAACAAATTTTAGGGCTCCAAAACTAACAACAATACAGGAAAACACATTTCCTGCTGAAGGCAGCTCAGCAAGAAAGGTTCATGCCAGCACGCTGGGAGCTGAACACAGCCCAGCATGAAACCACAGCTTGGCACTGGGGTGGCCAGGACAAGCCACAGCTGGAGCCTGCAGGACAGTGAATCAGCTGCAGCTGTGGCAGTTTCCAGAATTATCAAATGCTAAGACACAAGTAAAAAGTGAAAAATCAGTGAAAATCAGCTAAATTTGGGGGAGAAAAGTGTTCTGGCTGAACTGCATCCAGGGCAAAGAAGCTGATGAAGTAGAACATGGCTGCTTCAGAGCTCCCAGCCTGCAGACTGCAGGGGAGCCAAGCAATTGTTCAGAGCCAAATTGCTCTTGTGTTGAGCTGCCTGGGTCCATATCATGGTCTTGGGTGGTGGTCCTGGGGTGTATTTTCAGTGAGTGTAAAAAATGTCAAACTTCTAATAACTCCAGCAGCTGTGAAAACCCCAGCAATTTGGGACAGAGCTTCCCCCCCTTCTTCCCCAGGAAGCAGAGTTCCACAGAGCGGAAAAAAAGCAAAAAACAGGTAATTGACTGGCAACATGAGCAGGCAAAGAAAGCAAAGTAATAACAGCAACCAACTTTTAGATTGCTTCTTTGGGGACAAAAAGGATGAAAGCATGGAATGGGAGGAAGACAGCACAGACAGAACTCCCACACCAAAAGCTTCCAAGAAACATGAAAACTGCCTACAAGCCATATATCAGTTTAAGAAGTATTTTGAAAACCAAATAAGAGAAGTGGAGGAAAAATTGGGAAAATAAATTAGAATGATGCAAGAAAGTCATGAAAAGAGAGTCAACAACCTGACTGAAGAAAATAACACCTTAAAATAGATTAACTCAAATAGGAAAAGAGACCCAAAAACCTTTGAGAAGAAGAATGACTTAAAAAGTCAAATTTTCCAGATGGAAAAAGAATCTCAAAAGCTTTCTGAAGAGAATAATTCCTTCAGAATTAAAGGAGAGAAAATAGAAGTAAATGGCTTTATGAGAAATACTATTAAACAGATGCAAACAAATGAAAAAAATAGAAGACAATGTGAAATATCTCCTTAAAAAAACCACTGGCCTGGAAAATAGATCCAGGAGAGACAATTTAAAAATTATTGGACTACCAGAAATCCATAATCAAAAATAGAGCCTAGAAAGCATCCTTCAAGAAATTCTCAAGGAAAATTGCCCTGCTATTTTAGAACCAGAAAGCAAAATAGAACTTTAAAGAATTCACCAATCACCTCTTGAAAAAGATCCACAAAGGAAAACACCTAGGAATGTTATAGCTGGTCTCTGGAATCCCCAGATCTAGAAGAAAATATTATAAGCTGCCAAGAAAAAACAATTTGGATGCTGTGGAAACACAATTAGGATAACCCTCAATGTAGCAGCTTCTACATTAAGGAATCAAAGGGCTTGGATTATGATGTTCTGGAGGTCAAAGGAGCCAGGATTAAAATCAAGAATCACCTACCCACAAAACTGAGTATAAATATATGGTCCTTCAATGAGGTGGAGGATTTTCAAACATTCTTTCTGAAAAATTGGAACCAAAAAGAAAATTTGATACTCAAATACAAGAAGCATGACAAGGTAAACATGGAAAAGAAATCATAAGGAACTTATCAAAGTTGAAATATTTAGATGCCAATATGGAAAAACAATAATTTTAACTTATGAAACTTTTCCCATTATGAGTATAAGTGAAGGGAATACAAATGTGTGTGTGTATACATACACATATGTCTATATAGGAAGGTTTATATATGCATATGAACATATATCTGAGTGTGTGTATATATGAGTACTTAGAGGGCACAGGGTCAATTGAATATGAAGGGACTATACTCTAAAAGGTGAAATTCTGAGGTAGGAGAGGATTAGAATGAGAGGAGACAAGGAGAGGCAGAATGGGGTTAATGATCTATATAAAAGAGTCAAGAGAAAATTCTTACAATGGAGAAGAAGAACAGGAAGGCAAAAGGGAAAGGTTCAATGTTACTCTCATTGAATTTGGCTTAGGGAAGGAATGATATACACTCTAAACTGGGTATCTTGCCACATAAGAGAGTAGGGGGATGAGGATGAGAGGTGGGGTGATAGAATGGAGGGCGGGGGGGGAGGGTTTCTGCAAGTACACACTTCTGTAAAGGGACAGGGACTGGGTAAAGAACAACAAGGGTGGGTGGGATAGGAAGGAGGGACATATATTCAGTCTCTCACAATATGCCCACTGTGGAAATGTTCTGCATAATTACACATGTACAGCCTGTATTTAATTGTGTGTGCTTCCAGTGAGGGTGGGTGTCAAGGGAGGAAGGTAAAGAACCTAGAATTTAAAGTTCTATAATCAAATGTTAAAATTAAAAAAATTTTTAAAATACAGCTGACATATAATCTTTAGGTAAGTCAAGTAAAAATACTTTATTTGATGTCAACTATTTTCTGAGACACTGAACTAAGTCCTAAGGATACAAAAAAAGGGAAAAAAGATGCCCCTGACCTCATGGTCACAAGAAATTGATGGAGAAACATGGGAATATTTATGTAAAAAGAAAAGAGAGAAAATTGGATACAATCTCAGAAAGAAGACACAAGACTAAAGAGAACTGGAAAAGGTTTCTTATAGAACATCATACTTTAGCAGAGATTTGAATGAAACTGAAGAAGCCAGGAGGACAGAAGAAGGGAGAGAAGGGAAGGAAGAAGGAGGGAAAGAGAGAGGGAAGTAAGGGAAATAAAGAAGGGCAGAGAGAGGGAGAGAGAGATAGAGACAGCCCAAGACAAACAGAGATGGGGGGGGGTGATTGGAGTGAGTTAGTTCTGGGCAAAGGGACAGACTATGATAACATCTGGAGTTAAGTGGTGGATAATCTTATGAAAGAAACAGAAAAGATGCTAGTATTATTGGATATATGTATAAGCACATATGTAGAGGAGTGAAATGTAAGATTGAAAAACTAGTAATAAGGAACCAGGTTATGAAGGGCTTTGAAATCCAAACAGTATGTTCTATATTTGAGAGAAGCAAAAAACAATCATATAGAATAAAAATATGATAAACATGGAATCAAAATCAATCTATTTCTCAGAAGAACATGTCAAGACAAAAAAATTCATATCACCACTGCTGCCAGCAGCAGGTGGACATTCCATAGAGGAGTTGAAAATGAATTGTGGGCCAGGTGAGCCAGTGGAAACTGAGCCAATTTTATTCATCTGAGGGTCCATTATATATAGGGAAAAACCAAACAGTCATCATGAGCCACTTTCTTGAGACGCTTCCTGGTACCCTAGCTCTCATCTACTTCATATGTGACTGCCTTGTTCTCTATCTTGGTTATCAGGGTATACATGCCAGGCAGGATGTTCTGCTTTCTTCCCTTGAGCAGGATGTAGTTACCTCTATGGTTCTAAAAGTACCAAGATATGTGGTAGATCCCAGAACAGGACAGAGCCCTGGAACCCAGTTTATCAGGAAAGTTTCATCACATAGCTGCACAGGATCACATAGGACCACCTCAGCCCCGGATCAGATGTTTATGGTCCCCTACACACCACAATGCAAGAAATGTTACAAAAGAATTGCCAAGAACTTCTGAACATAGAGAATAATACAAAGAATTTATAAATCTCCTCCATAAAATTCTTAACTGTAAATTTTAAGACATGGTGTTTAAATTTAAACATTCAGTTCCAAAGCCGTTAGGTTAAAGACCTTCACTAAGGAAAGGAAAGAAAAGTAGCACAAGATTATCCTGCACTCACCTAAAACAGAAAAGGGAATGGAATAATGTGTTCTGAATGACAATGGATCTTAAGATTCAATCCAGGGTGACTGAGCCTGAAAATCTAAACTTTACCATCTATGAAAAAGGTGAGTTCTCAATAATAAAGATATTTGAAATATTCTTAGAAAAAAATCAGATTTGAAGAGATTGTTTGCTTGCCAAATACCCCATATTACAGAAATGCCAAAGAGGTGAAAGAGTGCAGTAATCAAGGACAACAAAAGCTACAGAATGATAGCAGAGATACCAATTAGAGACTTCTTTATAAATATACAGAAAGAGAAAGTAGAGAAGCAGAAGTCATGTGTTGTTAAATGTGAAAAGGCAGGCCTGAAGCATTATGGACAGAACTTGGTGACACCCTACTTCAGGTGAATCAATGTTTTTCTGGGAGAATATAAAAAAATTGGATTATTGCAAAGCAGGGAGGATACCAGAGATGAAAAAGAGTGTGAAGTGTGGAGTCTGAACCAAGATGGTATAGAAAAGGCAGTGACTTATCTGATTTCTCAAAAAGATGCTCCTTCAAATACTGCCATAAAACAATTCCTGGAGCAGCAGAAACCACAAAAGGATGGGATGAAATAATTCCAGCCAAAGAAACTTAGCAGGTCAGAAGGAATGTTCTGCTGCACCTGGATGAGAGAAGAGAACAGTCTAGCACAGGCTGCACCAATGCAGACATAGCCTCAGTAAAGCAGGATCAGGACGTGGAAGGTACTGAATCAGAAGTAGCAGCAGCAGCAGCAGTTGCTCCTGGAACTCTCAGCGCACAGATAGTAAAGAGGTAAAAAACTGGTTAATGAGAGATTACAGGGATTCCTTTGCTGACACTGGGGAAAGGATTCTGTTGTTTGTTTATACTCAGATCAGAGGGGAAGTCCTGGATGACAGTCCCAGGGAAAAGAGGATCACTTGCACACCAGAGCTTATAGATACAGGGCAGCAGGGGCCTTCATCAAAGTTCCAGGATATAAAAGAGTGCGTGCGATCATTCATAGAACAGAGTAGGAGAGTAGTAAACAAGCCTCTTCTTAGATCATATAATGTTGAAAGAATCGCAAACTTAGAGCTCCCTAGAAATATCCCTGAAAACACCTGCACAAAACCACTGAAGCTTGAGGCAGTGTATCCTCCACCATGGAAGCAGAGTCCACTTTAACAAGGAGTTAAAAGTCAAGAAAAATGATGGGGAAATAAGCAAAAAACAGGAAAAAACAATTCTAACTTGAAAAAGTTACGATGGTGACAAGGAAGATAAAAACACAAATTCAGAAGATAACAAAGTCAAAGCTTCTATACACAAATCCTGCAACTAATATACGGATTGGGCTCTGGCCATAAGAGGATTTTGAAAATCAAGTAAGAGGGGTAGAGGGAAAATGGAAATGAGAATGCTACAAGAATATCATGAAAAAAATCAGTCAACAGTTTTATAAAAAAAATGCAAAATATACTGAAAAAATAACACCTGGAAAAACAGACAAGGCCCAATGACAAGAGGTACAAAAAACAATTTTAATAAGAATGCCTTACAAAGATGAATAGGCCAAATAGAATAAGAGACACAGATATTCACTGAAGAAAAAAAAACTCCTTAAAAGGTAGAATTGGCTGAATGGAAAAGGAAGTGCAAAAGAAAATAACTCATTAAAATTAGAATTGACCAAATGGAAATCAATGACTTTAAAAGAAATCAAGAAACATACAAAACCAGAATAAAGAAAATAATAGAAGACAATGTGAAATATCTCATTAGAAAAATAATTGATGTAAAAAATAGATCCAGTAGAGGTGACTTAAAAATTATTGGATTTAGCAGCTCTTTTTTGTGGTGGCCCAGAATTGCAAGTTGAGACAATGCCTTTCAATTGGGGAATAGGTGAACAACTTGTGATATATGAATGTGATGGAATACTATTGTGTTGTGTGGAACGATGAACAAGTAGATTTCTAAAAAACCTAGAAAGACTTATATGAACTGATGCTAAGCAGAACCAGAAGAACCAGGAGAACACTGTAGCAGAAACAATAACAGAAACATTGTGTGATGACTGACTTTGATAACTTTAGCTCTTTTCAGCAACACAAGAATCTAAGACAACTCCAAAAGGTAGTGGGTGGAAAATGCTATCCACAGCCAGAGGGAAAAAATGGAGTCTAAATGAAGATGGGAACATAGTATTTTCTCTCCTTTATTGTTGTTTTTGTTTCTTCTTTCTCATAGATCCTCCCATTGGTTCTATTTCCTCTTTGAAATGTGACTAATGAGAAAATATGCAAGTATATGTTTAGCATAGAAAATGTAGGACTCAACATCTTATGGAAGTAAATGATGAATAAAGGTAAATTTTGAAAATTATTGGACCACCTGAAAGCCATGATCAATAAAAGAGCCTAGATGTCATATTTCAAGAAATTATCAAGAAAAACTGCCCTCATTCTAGAACAAATTAGAAATCAAAAGAATCCACTAGTCACTTCCTTAAAGAGGTTTCCAAATTAAAAGTCCCTGAAATATAATAGCCAAATTGCAAAGCTCCCAGATCAAGGAGGAAATATTGCTAGCAACTGGAAAGAAACATTTCAAATGTCATGGAGTTACAGTCAGGATAATACAAGATGTAGCAACTTCTAAATTAAGGAATCTGGGGGCTTGTAATAGGATATTCCACAGGACAAAGGAGCTAGGATTAAAATCAAGAGTAATCTACGTAGAAAAACTGACATCCTTCAGGGGAAAAATAGATATTCTATAAAACAGAGGACTTCTAAGCATTCTTGATGAAAGGACCAGAACTTCATAGGAAATATAACTTTCTAATACAAGGATTCAGGAGAAGCATAAAAAGATAAACAGGAAAGGGAAATCACAAGAGTAAACAATTTGAATTCCTATATGAGAAGATGATACTTATTTTTTTTGTTTTTTTTTATTTTAAATTATTTTCTTGGTTACATCATTCATTTCCACAAGATTTTGAGTTACAAATTTTCTCCCCTTTTTGTCCCTACCCCCCAGCCCAGAACATTGATCCCACTGTAAGACCCCTCCCACAATCTGTTCCCTTTTATGCCCTCCTCCAACACC
>JAQQSW010017509.1:0-11448 GCA_028646575.1 Pseudocheirus occidentalis | reverse complement strand
AGGTGTTCATAAGAAACTTGGGTATTGGTTTTAGAAGTCAGAAGAAACAGCAAGTCAAACATTACTAGAAGGTACTAGACATGTGGTATTGTGGTTAAAGGAAATGGTCTTGATGGTTTCTAAAAGAGGAAGTAAGAGTAGCATTAAAAGTGATTTGGCTAATAGAAATTCTTAGTGTTCTATAAACATTTTTACATTGTAAACTCAGACTTTAATGTTTTTTTTTTCCACAAACTAAACATTAGGGAACTAAATTATGGATGTTTTAAGTGCATATATTGCATTACAAATTTTATAACTCATTACTTAGCTAAGAAGTACTATTACATTTACTGTTAAAACTTATTGAAATGATAAAATTCAGAATATATAAGATTTGAAGATTTGTTTTTGTTGTGTATTTTGATTTATGACAAAAGGAGATAATCATAGTTTTATTTTTGTTTTTATTTCATTGTTTTCCATACAAAATTATTGTTTTAGATTATGCAGTGATTGCATTTTGGTTTGTTACTGATTAATTGTTGTGTGAATGCTAGTTATTATGTGGAATTCTAGTCTTTTTGTCCATAGAATTATTTATAATTCTCTGCCAGCAAGTGGTTGAAGTGTTCAAAAATCCTTCCAAAATATGAAGAAAATCATTTGCTCACCAGTTACTTGACTTTTTTGGTCTTGCAGTTTATACTCATCAGATAAGATTTGCAATGTAGATTTGCAAACAAATTGCTACTTTACAACTTGAAGTCTGTTCTGGAATATAATTTCAGCAGGGCTACTAAATTAGAAAAATGGTATCTGTAGTAAGATAGATTTTCCTTACAAATTGCCCCAGACACTAAAAGTATGCTTCTCTGTATGCAACATTAATAATGGATGAAATTTGATTTCTAAAGAAAATTTCATCATTTAAAATGTGAGAAAACTCTTCCCCAGAAGTCCTAGTATACTTCATCATGGTGTGGAAACTTGGGAAAATTATGGTAGCACATAAACTCTGGCAGTTCCTACTTAACTAAGCTAGAAAGACCTATCACATACATTGTGCTGACTGTATGTCTGGTTATCTGAGAATTAGCTTAGCTAAAGTTGAAGTTGAAGAAGTTCATCACCAGAAAGATGGCAGCTGGATGTTGAATTTTTTTTTTTTAGCTACTGCAACTCGTCAAGGCAAGTAAGAGGTGTAATTTGCTTTAGAGGAAGGAATGAAACTACACTGATGAAATCATGTATTATTTAAATGTTGTATTAAGTATAAGGAAACCAGAGGAAAGCACACACACAAAAATGCTAGCATTTCAAAAACAGGGAAAAAATATAAGATTTAACATTTTAAGTCATTCTTTCATGTATTAAGAGGAAATACAATTATCTGTAATGTCCCTTCTAACTCTCAAATTCCATTATTCTCATCTCATTTCATTCTTATAGTTAAACCTCAGTTTAGTGTAACTGGCATGTTTTCTTATTGCCAACTACGTTTCTTCTATAAAGTGAGGATAATGACCTTTCCTGCTTTCTTCATAGAGTTGCTATGAGGATCAGATAAGATAAGTCTGTGAAAGAATAAGACTAGAAAGTGTACCATCATTTTATTAGTGTAGGAAACTCCCAGGTAAGGAAACTTCTATGAAAGTAGGCCAGCCCCTTTCTGCAACTTAGTCTTAGAAAGTTTCCTAGAGCACTGAGAAGTAGATTTAGTTGCTCAGGGTGTGTGTGGCAGAGAAGCTTGAACCCAAGTTTTACGAGCCAGCTTTACGTCCACTATATCTGATTGCCTCTATTATATGTGAAATCACTTTAAATATTAACGAACTTTATAAATATAAGGCACTCATTTTGTTTAGAACAGTGGTTCTCAACCTTCCTAATGCTGTGACCCTTTAATACAGTTCCTCATGTTGTGGTGACCCCCCAACCATAAAATTATTTTCGTTGCTACTTCATAACTATAATTTTGCTACTGTTATTAATCTGTCTGATATGCAGGATGTATTTTCATTGTTACAAATTAAACATAACCTACAGGTTGAGAACCGCTGTTTTAGGAGTTTCATAAAAGTTTAAAGCAGCTATTGGTGGCTAGAAAGTGTTGAAATTACACCTGTTTCTTCCAGAGCTTTGTCCCTTTCTTAAGAAAGAAATCAATAAACTCTCTAAACCAGCTAAAAAGACTTTCCCTTTTATTTCCAGTCTCATAGCTTTATTTTCCTTCTATTTTCCTATACCGTTGTTATTGTGATCATTGCAATACTCCCAGTGCCAAAGAAGGCTAAACATATGTGTGTGTATGTGTGTATATATTTGTGTGTATGTACATATATATGTATGTGTATGTGTTAGCTAAACATCTATGTATTTTACCTTACGAGTTCATTTGTTGGTTTAGCTATATTAAGGAGTAGTGGAAAAGGACTAAAATCTAAGCATAAGTGTTCTTGAGGTCTTCTTAACTAGGTTTATTTAACTATGGGCCAATCTTCACCATTTGTTATTTTTCCCTCCTATTTTATCTGTAATCTGTCAAAAAAGTAATGTTTTGCCCGTGTTTGAGTGCTATGCTGCTTCCCTAGAGAAAAAAAAATTAAGAATAGCAGCAAAATAAAATAGAATT
This sequence comes from Pseudocheirus occidentalis, assembly GCA_028646575.1. Lineage (NCBI taxonomy): Eukaryota > Metazoa > Chordata > Mammalia > Diprotodontia > Pseudocheiridae > Pseudocheirus > Pseudocheirus occidentalis. The sequence goes on along the minus strand of JAQQSW010017509.1, from coordinate 8,834 downwards.
CTTCATTCCTTATTTAGTATAAGAAAAAAGAAGATAGGTTTGTGAAGGAATATTACAGGGTATAGAAAGCAGACCTTATTCATCCTTTGATACTTTCTTCTTCTTTGGGGGAGGAGGGCAGAAAAGAGGATTTAGAGAAATGAATGGAGATGTTTGTAGAGGATATATAGTTTTTTAATCTCTCAGCAGCAAGACTTTTGTTAAGACTGTATTGGTGGGGCGGCTAGGTGGCGCAGTGAATAGAGCACCGGCCCTGGAGTCAGGAGTACCTGAGTTCAAATCCAGCCTCAGACACTTAACACAAAAAAACTAGCCGTGTGACCTTGGGCAAGTCACTTAACCCCAACTGCCCTCCAAAAAAAAAAAAGACTGTATTGGTTCTGCCATGTATGTGCCTGTCTCTTCACTACTGGGAAAATTCTGTGCACAGGTAGAATGTTTACATGAGAATTTCTTGAAGATTTATTTAATTACCTTAGACCATAGACAGTAAAGTCTCTTGATCAATTTGAAACCTAAAATATATTTCCTTCAACAAATCATCTTGTTAAACAAATTCATAACTAATTTTTTAAAAGTCACGTTCTTAAAAAATGTTTTCTATTTATACAGGATATTTCTATTTATACTAGACCAAGTAGAGGGGAAAAGTAGATATGATACAGAGGAATGACTAATTCTTTTTAAATATATAGCTTAGTGATTTGTGAAATATTTCCTAACTACATGTAAAATTTTTTAAGATTCATTTTTAAAAAATTTTGAGTTCCAAATTCTCTCCTGCCCCTCCCCCTCCATTGAGAAGACAAGCAATATGTCAGTTACACATGTGAAGTCATACAAAACATTTCTATGTTAGCCGTGTTATAATACACACAAACAAGAAAAATAAAGTGTAAAAAGTAAGCTTTAATTTGCACTTCAGAGTTTAATTCATCAGTTTTCTTTCTGGAGATGAATAGCATTTTCCATCAAGGGTACTTTGGAATTGTTTTGAATTGTTGTCTTAATCAGAGTAGCTAAATTTTTCACAGTTGATCAGCCTTACAATATTGTTGTTCACACCTGGGAGTGTCAGCAACTGCTTTGACTTGCCCTAATAAGTTTCCATTTTATTCCTATATCATTTCTTGCATCCATTACCTCTCTGCTCATTTAGTTTCCATCCTAATTCAAGTTCTCATCACCTCTTCCCTAGACTATTTCAACTTCCTAATTGATCTACTTGCCTCAAGTCCTCTCTATTCCAATTCAATACACACAGATGGCAAAGTGATTTTCCTAAGGGGCAGGTCTGATCATGATGTCCTTTTCATACTAAACTCTTATGGCTCCCTGTAACATTTAGGATCCAATTTAAACTCTGGCATTTAACAGTGCCTTTCCTAACTTGTCACCTGTCAAGCTTTATTGTGTATTATTCATTATGCACACTACAGTGCAGGTAAACTCTTTTCTTCATGTATGATTCTTAATCTCCTATTTCTGTGTCTTTTGGGGGGGTTGTCTCTCTCCATGCCCTGCCCAAGAGAATGTACTGCTTCATCACCTGTGCCTATAATCCCTAGTTTTCTTCAAGACCCCCAGCTGCCAGTGCTTTCCCTTTCCTCCCAAGTTATCTTGTATCCCTTTTACATGTATATCTATCATTTCTCTATGTAGGGCAGGAACTGTTTCTTCTTTTGTCTTTATCCCCCAGTGCCTAGTTGTCTGACACAAATAAGGCACATAATACTAATTTAGTTAATTTTGCCAATCACAGGTTTCTTATTCTTTGTAATTCTTTTCCATGTCCTCCTGTAAATGCACCTGATGTGCTGAGGACCTTTTTCTAGATTTCTTGACATTTAGTGGTTACTGCTGGATCAATCTAGCTATTATTCTTTGCTCTTTTTATAGGACTGATTTCCTCCTTTTCTGTTTATACATTTCTCTGATAATATCCTTATATGACTACTCTTGTACCATTCTTCATTGGAATATATTTTATTTTCCTCACAATTTCCATTGCTCTCTGGGTGACCCATACCTTTAATCCTTTGGAGATTGGCCTTTTAGAATTTACAGCTAGCTGTACAGCTTTGCAAGAAGAACATTGATATCTGAAGGATAGACCTTTGTTACAGAGAGATGCTTGAGGCTATTAAAAATACCACAAAATTTCCCAAAGATAATTATAGCTACTTGCCTCCTTTTCATTTTATTATTTGTTCTTAGGGTTTGATCAAAATATGTGTACTTATGAACCAATTCTGTGAGTTGTTCATTCAACTGTGCATAGTGGTCTGGCCCAGTGTCCTTCCATCGTCATGTCATCTGTCAGTTAAATCTTGTAATTTCTTTATAACATCTCTTAAATACATTGTTTTCTGTTCTTCTCTCACACAGTTACCACCCTAGTTTAGGCTTTTATCAGCTGGGCTGTTGCAGTAGCCTTCTGATTGATTTTCCTGCCTCAGTCCTTGCTTCACTGTAATCTACCCTCCACATAGCTGCTAAATAACTTTCCTAAGTCATCTTTCTACTAAATAAACTCCAGTATCTCCCTAATACCTCTAAGATCAAATATGAATCTCTCTCACCCTCCACTTGTTTAGCATTTGAACCTATCACTTACAATATATTACAACCTGTCACTTTCCTGCCTTTACAATCTAATTACATTCTTCCACCTTCCACATATTCTACGGTGCAGCCATACTGACCTACTTGCTATTGCTTGTACTCGGTCTCTTAACTCTACCTTTGCACTATCTCTTTCCCATGCCTGGCATGCTCTTTCCCAAACTTCGAATCTGAGAATCCCTGGCTTCTTTAAGTCTTAGCTCAAGTGCTAATGTCTTTCATGTCTTTTGCATCTCTTAACACCATCCCCTCTAAAGTTACCTTCCATTTTCAAGTATCTGGACTTTCTTGAGCCAACATGCTTTTTGCTACCCTTCTTAATGTCTACCTTTGCTATGTATTAAAGTAAAATTTTATTTCTTCACCTTCTACATGAGATGATTTCATATAAACTGCAATTATTATTGCAGCAGTCATTTTGCAAATGCTTATCAGCACTGCAATTTCAGATGATCACATATCCCAGGAAGTCACATTTCTTGTTGCCTTTGAAGAAATGATAAAAACCTTTTCGGCCAACTCTTTTGTTTTGCCAAAGACATTACATTTATTTTCAGCTTCCATTTGCTGTCTAGTTTTATTTATAGTAAGTGGATCAAAATTAAAATGATTTAATTCCTGTAGAAGTATGATCACTATGTGAGGAATTCCTGTTTAGAAGCATTAATTTTAGCTAGCATAATATAATACTTGGTCTAAAATTTGCATGATTATTAGAACCTTCCCTTAGGCCTCTCTTCTGCCACTCTGGCATTATCAGTGAAGAAATGAAAGGGAAGCTTGAGGGCCATTTTGTATTTTTGTTTTTCATGAGTCTCCATGGCCAGAGGATTCATTACTAGGTGGCCAACCTACTGGTGATAAACCTCTCAGTGCTTAGCTAGACTGGTCCTCAGAAAATAAACTGAGTCTGATAGTTGCCAGGACTGCTTTTCTTGAAACCTTTCCAGCATGGGGTAGAGCCTGCCACTGCTTGTTCTCTATTGGTGTAGTTTTTGGGAACCTACAGTCACCTCTAGATCACCATGAGCATGTATAATTTCATCGTTCAAAATTATGACTAGTTTGGTATTTTACATATTGTGGTTCTGAGTTAACTGTGAACTGATGATAAGTACAGAGGCAGTTAATGAGAAAGTGTGGTTTAATTTATAGAAGTAGAGAAGTTAATATACTTAAATTTGCTTCTTTTGTGAACCTTTTGAAAATAGAATAATAGTGAAACCACTTTCTATATTTTAGGTTGTCCAAAAAAAACCCCCAAAATACAAGGATGTAAAAAAAAAATGAATTTATAATGTTGAAGGAACTTGAGCCTATTGACAGATAATTTACACAGATGTTTTGTACAGTATTTGCACTATCTGAATCTAATTAAAATGTGATGTTCCCCTCTTCCCCCACCCCCTTTTTCTACTTTGATTGCAGTCACAATAAATACAATTCCAACCAGTTCCTCTTTGTAGTTATTTATTAGAAATGAGGAATGCCTTATGGGGAGCAGGGATATGGTGGGAAATAGAGGTAATTTCAAAACTAAAGATACCAATTTAAAATATTTTTAAAATTAATTCCTCCCCTTAGACTTTTTATCTGCCTAACAAATCTTTATCATGAACCAGAGTAAGTTAAAAATTAACCAGAAATTCCTATATATTATTGGCAATGGTTATTTTTAGGGACAAGTGGAAACCCTTTTCTAGAATGACCATTATTTGTGCTAGTAGGACTAAGGATGGCTAAATTTTTTCAACTTAGTATTATTGATGTGCAACATTTATCAATATACCTACCCTTTTCTTTAAAAATACCTGAGATATTTACTTTTTCTTTGTTTTCCTTCTTTTTTAGAGACTTTCCCTATCTTGCTAGGACTGGAGGCACATAAGTCACTAGGACCCAATCTACTAGTGATGGGGAGGGGGAGAGAGTTTTTACTTGCTCCATTTCTGACCTGTGATGGATTGCTCCTTCTTAAGTAGTTTGGTGGCCAACTACTCTGCAGGGCTCACCGTATTGGTGCCAGACTTAAACACAGACACCCAATTAGCTTAGCCCACTGCAGGTCAGAACTCCCAAACTCAAATGATCTATTAGCTTCAGCCTCCCCAGTAACAGAGATTAAAGGGGGTAACCACCATTTCCAGACAGAGAGAGAGAAGGGGGAAACAGAGGGGAAGAGAGAGAAAGAGAATAAAAAACATCTTTCTCTCTAAGAGTATTTGAACTTTGTTTTCAAAATTGGTTTCCAGTGCCTTGTTGTTTAAAGGATCATAGGTTTCAAAATGGAAGGGACTATAGAGTACTTCAAATCCAGGCCCTCATTCTATGGATGAAGAACCTGAGGCATAGAGAGATTAAATCAGTTGCCAAGGTCACAGAGATCTGAAGCAGGATTTGAAGCTGAGTCTTTCTAGTGTCAAGTCCAGGTCCCTCAAAGAAACATTTTAATTATTTTCAGCCTATATAAATTCAGACCAATGAGTGAAATTTCTGTTTTACAGAATTCTCTGTGGTATCAGGGGAAAAAAAATGAATTAGAGCGTTTTAGATGTACTCATCCAAAGAAGTATCCATTTATTTTATAGGAATAGTTTTTCCCATTAAGCACTGATTTTTTTCTTAATAATTTGTGTAGTGTCTGGATAGAGAGCCTATTTATCATATTTCAATGGACAAGAGCAAGTATTAATAATAGAAGCTGTTTAGTCATGGGGATTTCATAAAATGAGAACTAGCAAGAGGATTTAAAAATGTGTATAAATTTATTCAGCTCTTGAAAATTTATTCATTTTAAATTAATGTTTCCCCTTTTACTTAGTGTAGTTTTTCAGAGTATAATTGTTCTTTAAAAACCTGCAAAATTTTTAAAAATTGGATTTATAAATAGGATCAAAGAAAATTAACATAAAGTCTTTACTGAAAAAAAACTTTAGAGAAGAAATGTATATAAAGCAAAATTATTATTTTGAACCTGTAGAAAATACAGATTTTATTTAAGGAAACCAAAAAAGGAAACACAGGTTTGTTTGTTTTTTTAGCTATTACTAATTTTCCTAGTTCTAGAATTTATTTCATTATATGGTGGGTCTGTGATTCATAGGGTTTGTATGCCCACTCTACAGATGAAAATCATAGCTGTGTTATGTTTAATAAAAACTTTTTGAAAATTGTTGAGACCAAAATATGCCATCATTTAGTCCCTTTTCTGATGGTGAGCTTTTCCAAATGTAATCAACCAGTTTTTCATCTAAGATCCAGACTTAAAACTTATCCAGTTGAATGCCGAATTTATTGGAGTTTGGGCTACAGTGTAATAAACTGAAGGAACCAAAAGTCATCTTAGCATCTTGGTGAGTCTTCAGGATAGAATTTTAGTGGAGGACTTCAGTTACTAAGTTATTTATAAAATTGTCACCAACCTGGAATGTGTTTTGTCCTTAATTTTGAAATGGAATATTTTTGTATTTTAAATAAAATTCTGAAAATATTCAGTGGGAATATAGTATAAAACTATATATCAAAGATGATGGTACCAAGTCTTATTAAATAATCGTGCCAATAATATATATAAAATTGTGGTTAATTTTTAACTTACTCTGATTCATGATAAAAATTTGTTAGGCAGATAGTGTAAGAGGAGGTATTTATTTTAAAAATACTTGGTATCTTTTGTTTTGAAAGTACCTACATTTCCCACCACATCTCTGTTCCCCATGAGGCATTCCTTATTAATTTTTTTAAAATTTAATTAATTACTTTGTTTACTTTTAGTTTACAGTGTTCAGTTCCACAAGCTTTTGGATTCCAAATTTTCTCCCAGTCCCTCTCCCTCCTCCCCTCTATGGTGGCATGCAGTCCAATATAGGTTCTACAAATACCTTCACATTAAACTTAAGTTGGATTATAACCAGTAGAATGAACAAGAAAGGAACAAAACGAAACAAAAAAAAGAGAGCAAGTAGTTTGCTTCAGTCTGCATTCAGACTCCATAAATCTTTCTCTGGATATGGATAGCTTTTCCTATCATGAGTCCTTTGGAGTTGTCTTATAACCTTGCATTGCTGAGATGAGCCAGTCTATGAAAATCAGTCATCGCTGATACATTGTGTCTCTAATTGTGTATGATGTTCTCCTGGATCTGCTCCACTCACTCAGCATCATTTTGTGTAAGTCTCTCCAGGTTATTGTGAAGTCTGTCTGCTCTAATTTCTTATAGTACAGTAGTGTTCTATTACATTAATATACCATGACTTGTTTAGCTATTACCCAATTGATGGGCATTCCCTTGATTTCTAATTCTTTTCCACCTCAAAAAGAGCTGCTGTAATTATTTATGTACATATAGGTCCTTTTCCCTCTTGTATATCTCTTTGGGAAACAGTCCTAGAAGTGGTATTGCTGGGTCAAAGGCTATGCGTATTTTTATAGCCCTTTGCTCATAATTCCAAAATTGCCCTCCCTAATGGTTGGATCAGTTCACAACTCCACCAACAGTGGATTAATGTCCCAATTTTCCCATATCTTCTCCACCATGTGTCGTCTTCCTGTTTTGTCATGTTAGCCAATCTGAGAGATGTACTGTGGTACCTCAGAGTTGTTTTGATTTTCATTTCTCAGTAGTGATTTAGAGCATTGGCATTCCTTTTTTCTAATAAAGAATTAAAAAGAAGAAAAAACCAAATAATCAAAATATCAAAAAAACAATCTGTCCTTAAAACAGAGTTTTTACATATCTGTTCTTTGAGACCCACCTTAATTATTATAATTTCACAGCATTCAACTTAAGTGAGTTTTGTTCTCTCCATTTACATTGAAGCAGTCATTATATATATTATTTTATGAATCCTGCTTCATATGACTTTAGTTTATATGAATTACTTCATGTTCAGAGTTTCTTTCATCAAGTAATATTTCATTACAATGATGTGCCACAATTTGTTTAGTCATCCCCAATCAATATGTATCTCCTTTATTTCTAGTTCTTTGCTACCATAAAAAAGTACAGCAATAAATATTTTGGTGTAAGTCATTTTTGTCATTAACCATCTTGGGGTAGATGTCAGTAGCAGAATTTCTGGATCAAAGAGTGTAGATATCTTAGTCACTCTCTTTGCAGATTTCCAAATTACTTATTAGTGTATCTGTATTTCCATGAGCCCTGCCTCCAACATTGACTCCTTTAAGAAACAGTATTTAAAAATTTGAAAATAGTAAACTTTTAAAGTATTCGAATTGCTATGCTGATTCTTACTAATGTACTCACTTGCTGTGCTCTGGTAGATAAGTGCTGAACTTGGAATCAGGAAGACTTGGGTTCACATTCTGCATTTGCCACTTAATAGCTATGTTTGGAGGGTCAAGTCACTTGAACTTCAATTTTCTTGTTCATGAAATGGAGTTAATTACAAAAAATACCTACTTTACAGGTATAATATTTATAAAAACACTTTTTAAATCTTTAAGCAAGATATAATATCACTGTATTAACTTGATTTCCTGATTTGTGAAATGGGGATAATAATAGCACCTACTTCCCAGGGTAGTTGTGAGAAGTCAGATGAGTTAACATATAAAGTACCTTGCAAAGTGAAGATATCACAGTAAAAGTCAAGCATACTCAAGTTCAAATTTAGCCTTTGATCTTACTGTATATGATCCTGGACAATTCACTTAAATTGTCCTCAATTTCCTCATCTATAAAATGGAAATAATAATAATAATAATAATAATAATAATTAACTCCCAGTTTTATTGTAAGGGTCAAGTCATATAAACATGCTAACATTATTAAAAAGCAGGTTGATGTATACCTGTCCTCAGCAACACTTTATAGATTTTTTAAAAAAAATTATTCTGCATAAAATTGCAAGAAAGATATCTTTTTAAAAAAGAAAACTAGTTCAGATGAACTTTCCTTTTATTTTGTGTTAATTAGTTGGTTTGTGGATATTTTTTTTTAAATTATTCTGCATATGATTGCAGGAAAGTTACATTTCTTTTAAATGTGTAATTCAGATGAACTTTCCTTTTTATTTAGCTTAATAGGTTGGATTTCTTTTTAGGGAATGTGGATTGCCTATGATTTTCTTGGTGTAGGAAACTTCCATTTGAAAACTTTATTTTTCAAAGCCCTTTGACAACTCCTCTGCTAATTAGTGTGAGAGAATTTTTTACCTGTGGGAATGGAGAAGTTAAATGACTTAATC
>JAQQSW010017508.1:0-11449 GCA_028646575.1 Pseudocheirus occidentalis | reverse complement strand
AATAGGGGGAAGGGGGATGAGAGGGTGAGTGATGGAGGGAAGGGCGGGGTGGGGGGAGGGGTGCAGGAAGCATTCATCTCAGTAAAGGGACAGGGACACGGTAGAGAAGAAAACAAGGGGGGTGCAGTATAGGAAGTAGGGACATACAATTAACCTCTCACAATTTGCCCACCATGGAGATGTTCTGTGTAATTACACAGGTACAGCCTGTATTGAATTGCTGCTCCTCCCAGTGGGAGTGGGTGACAGGGGATGAATTGCAAGAATCTAGTCTTTAAAGCTATACAATTGAATGCAACTGGGAAATAATACATACATGGGTCCTGCTAGAAAGCTAGAGAGGTGTTGGAAGAGGGCATAAAAGGGAACAGGTTGTGGGAGGGGTCTTACAGTGGGATCAATGTTCTGGGCTGGGGGTTAGGGACAAAAAGGGGGGAAAATGTATAACTCAAAACCTTGTGGAAATGAATGATGTAACCAAGAAAATAAATTAAAATTAAAATTCTAAAAAAAATGTAAAAGAAAGCCATTGCATTATTTTGGTATCTCTAAATTGTAAAATCCTCTTAAACTGTAAAAACTGAGTGACCATTGTGAGCCAGAAATGCTGTTAGAAAAGGAATTTTTTTTTTTTTGCTTTTTTGGATGGCAGTTAGGGTTAAGTGACTTGACCAAGGTCACACGGCTAGTTTTTTGTGTTAAGTGTCTGAGGCCGGATTTGAACTCAGGTACTTCTGACTCCAGGGCTGGTGCTCTATTCACTGCACCACCTAGCTGCCCCTAGAAATGGAATTTTAAAAATATTTCATTTATTTTCTTGTTTACATCATTAATTTCCACGAGATTTGGAGTTACAAATTTTCTCCCAGTTTTTCCCATACCCCAAACCTGAAAACAGCAATCCCACTGTGAAGGCCCTCCCCTGATCTGCTCTCTTTTATGCCCTCCTCCAACGCCCTTCTAACTTTCTGGTAGGGCAGGGAGTGTCTCCCTACCCATGTCTCTCTACATCTTAATTCTCAGTTGCATGTACTTAGTAATAACAATAATAATAATCACACACACACTTATATGTTTATTTTTACATTTGATTGTAAAGCTTTAAATTCTAGATTCTTTCCATTCCTCCCTTGTCACCCATCCACAATGAAAGAACAAGAAATTCAATACAGTCAGTACATGTGTAATTACGAAGGAAATTTCCACAGTGAACACATTGTGAGAGGTTGATTATATAGCCCTCCTTCCTATCCTGCCCCCACCTTGTTTTATTCTCTATCCTGTCCCTATCCCTTTGCTGATATCTGTGCTCCCAGCAACCCGCCCCTACACCCTGCCCTCCTCTCCATCATCCCCTCTCTCATCCCCATCTCCCCTGTTCTGCTTTGTGGCATGATACCCAGTTTAGACTTAATGTCATTCCCTCAATGAGCCAAATCCAATGAGAGTAAATGAAAGTAAAGTTGTAACAGTAGTCCCTTGCCTCTTATATATGGCATGATTAACCCCATTTTGTCTCTCCCTGTGTACTCTCATTCTAGTCCTCTCCCACCTCAGAATTTCAACTTTTAAACTATCATCCCTATGTATTCAATTGATCCAGTACCCTCCATGTACACATATACACACATGCTCAGATATGTATTCATATACAAATATACGCTCCTATATAGTATACATACATACTTACATTATATAAATACACACACACACACACATTTGTATTCCCTTTACGTATCCTCTTACTAAGAAAAGTTTCATAAGTTGCTATTATTGTTTTTCCATATTGGCATTTAAATAGTTCAACTTTGATAAGTTCCATGTGATTTCTTTCCCATGTTTACCTTCTCATGCCTCTAGTGTTTGACTGTCAAATTTTCTGTTCAGTTTTGGTTTTTTCAGCAAGAATGCTTGAAAGTCCTCCACTTCACTGAATGACCATCTTTCCTCCTGGAACATTATACTCAATTTTGCTGGGTAGGTTGTTCTTGATTTTAATCCCAGCTCCCATGATGTCTCAAAGATCATATTCCAGGCCTTTTGATCCCACAATTTAGAAGCTGACAGATCCAGGGTTATTCTAATTGTGTTTCCAAAGTATTCAAATCGTTTTCTCCTGGCAGGCTGTAATATTCTCTCTTTAATTTGGGGATTCCAGAACCTGGTTATCACATTTCTAGAAGCTTTCTTTTGGGAATCTTGTTGAAGAGGTGATCAGTGAATTCTTTCAGGTTCTATTTTGCCCTCTGATTCTTTTTTAGGACAATTTTCCTTGAGAATTTCTTGAAGGACTCTCTTTTCATGATTTTCTAGCATCATTCTCATTTCTCTTCCCCATTTTTGCTCCACTTCTCTAATTTGGTTTTCAAAGTCTTTTTTTAAGTTGATATATGACTGGTAGGCAATCTTCCTGTTTCTGGGAAGCATTTGGTGTGGGAGTTCTGACTGTGTTGGATTCCTCCCGGTCCATGCTTTGATCTTTTTTGTCCCTATAAAAGGGTTCTAGATTTTTATTGCTGTTCTTGCTTTGCTTCCTTTTCCTTATGTTGGCCAGTCAATTAAGTGCTTGATTTTTTAGCTCTGTGGAACTCTGCTTCCAGGGAGGAAAGCTCTGTCCCAAATCATTGGGGTTTTCATAGCTGCTGGAGCTATTAGATTGGTGCTGCAGCCCCCAACGCTTTTGAGTCACTCAGAGTGCACCCAACGACCACCACACAAGACTGTGATCCATATGCAGGCCACTCAATGAAAGAGCCCTTGGCCGTGATCAATTGCCTTGCCCTCCCTGCTATCTGCAGTCCAGGATCTCTGAAGCAGCCCAGTGGAGACAGTTGCCCTTACAGTCATTCCTGCCACTTCCCGCTGCTTCCTTTCCCTGGGGGCAGTTTGGCCAGACAGTTTTCACCCCCAATTTAATCTAAATTTCACTGACCTTTCTCTTAGTCCTTATTTCTTATGGCTTGATAAATGTGGGAACTGTCCCTGTTGCCACCAATCTGGTATCCAGTAGACTTCAGCTGTGGCTTCTCCCAACCACCCTGGGGCCTGGCCATGGTTTTGATTTCGGGGTGTGCTGGCCTTGGCTCCCATCCCGCCGTGATGAGCCCCACCTGCCAAGCTGCCTTAAGCAAGAGATGTGTTTTCTGTATTTTTGTGAGTTTTGGAGCCCTAAAATTTGTTTAGATTCCTATTTTATGGGTATTTAAGGTGACTGTCTGGGAGCTGTGAAACTTACTTCTTCTATGCCACCATCTTGGCTCCTCCCCCCCATAATGCAATTTTTAATATGAATTTTGTTAAAACTAAAAGATAGAGAAAAATATTGTGTAAAACCAGTTGTGTTACTTTATTACTCCTGCTAACCCTGTGTTATAATGTTTATATCTGTTATACAGAAAAGCAGGTATTTACACCTTTACCTGTAATTAAAGAGTAGGTTACAGAAATTTTTTATCTGGACAGTATTGCATGTGAATTGGATTTTTTATATTATAATACCTGACAGTTTAAAGCTGTTATATTTTGGTTACAAACAGGTAGTAATGATACTGCTAATATTTAGTATAATAGCTAATTCTTCTTTTAACTTTTTTCTATTTTGGAAATATACAAAGATTTAAATTATAGTTTCCACATTATTAATTATGTAATAAATGATTCTCTGTGCAAGGGGAATTGCATATGCATTTTTCAGATTTCTTGCTGAGCAAATGAGAATCCTTAAAAATGTAGGGATGTGATTTGCAAGCTTGCTTCCTCTAAGGATGTTTTCATGTTAATTTCAGGGTTTATGGATCACCACATTCACCATCTATGTGAGATTCCAGAATGAAATTGATTTCGAGTGATAAATTTTTTTTCCCCCAAAGCCACTCTGAATATTTATTCTTTAGAAATTCACAATATTGACATAAGGGATTGTGGCCCAATGGATAAACTGATATGCTGAGTTTATGCAGCAGGCTTCTTTTCAGCTGCAGGCTTTTTTTGTGTGGCAGGTTTCTTTTCAGCCACAGGCTTCTTTATCATAGGCTTCTTTTCTGCTGGAGGCTTCTTTCCCCCAAGCTTCTTTTCTGCTGGTTTCTTTTGCCCTGGAACCTTCTTTGCTCCTGCACCTTTCTTACCTAAAATCTTCTTCTTCTCATCTACTGCTTTCTTTGCCTCCATAATCTTCTTTAGTGCAGAAGCTCTTTCATTTTCTCTGATTCTCTGATTCTTAGCCTGGTGCAGAATTGTATTCCAGCACATTGTCTTGGCATATGGGTTCAGTTTCACCATGATTCTTAAGTTCTTCAGTGGATTCTTCTTCAGTACTCATCTATGAATCTTTTTGCATGGTGCATGGAGGGCCCTCCAGATTTCTGGGCTTTTCAAAATCCTGGTAAGGTCTGTTTTGGTCATCTTGTGCATGGGAAGATTGTAATGACTCTTCAGGTTGGCAGGCCTGCGCCATGTACCATACAGGTCATCCAACTTGTGGAAAGCACTTTCAGTCCTAATACAGAAATGCCCCACATGCCCACCAGGAACAAGTCTCAAAAAGTTCAATTTACTCAAATTAAGTAGAATGATACCAGGAATGTTTCTGAAGGCCTTGATAATACCATTGTCTTCATTATAGATGACATAAGGACCCCTTACCAGCTCTCATTCACTGAGAAGCATAGACCTTTTTGATGTCATTCCATGCCTTCACTTTCTTAACCAGCAAAACTGCTTCCTTGGTCTTCTTATACCCCTCAACTTTATCTTCAACCACCAGAGGAAGTTCTGGGACTTCTTCAATTTGATGACCTTTTGACATGACCAGTGCTAGAAGGGCATAGAGGCTGCCAATGCAGAACAGATGGCATAACATTTTTGTGTTGTATTTACTCTGCAATGCCAATGGTGCCAAGTCTTGGTAGGAACAAACATGTAACCTCCTCGGCACATATTTCCAAAAGCACCCTGGCCAGAGCGGTGAGTCCCTCCACCCAGAACACGAGGAATTCGGGCAACGGCTCTGCCAGTGCCCCAAGACTCAGCACTTGTTTGATGACCTCCTAATTCACTGACAGCATAAGGGTGCCGGTTGTTTCTTCTCAAGTTGGTATGAACAAAATTCACAATATCTGCATGAACAGGAGCCTTAAAGACAGCAGGCAAGGTAGCATTTTTGCCAGATACTTCCCACTTTTCGGAGTACACAGATATCAAGGGACATACACAAGCCATGGCGGGTACCAGAAAGTAACAGCCAACTTGAGTGATAAGTTGATTGATTGTGTTTCACCAAGAAAACTTTAGTTCTGTGTAACTTTGTGTGGAGTTTTAAGGTCACTATATTGGTAATTAATTGGATTTGATTTCAAAGTTCAAATTTAAGAACACAGTAATTGCTCATGATACTGTTACTGGTAAACAGTTGTATTATGAATGTTCTAAGAGAAGCAGTTTCTTCTAAAGTTTTGGGGTATTGTAATCTTTTAAATCATAAGCTTCTAAGTTTGTCTTTGTTTAAAAGGAAGTTCTAGTTAAGATTGTTTAAACTCATAAAATTGTTAACTAAGTTATATGGGTTACTGTTTTAATGCTAAAACCTAAAATTGAAAACTTTATTCTGACTAGTTCTGCTCATTCAGAACATTCCCCCTGTATGTACAAGAATTGGACAAGCAGGGGAATCACTATTATCCCAGTCTCTCCTGCTTAGAATTTGTATCAACATTTCTTATGTTGTAAAAGTGCCAAAGCCACTAGAAACTATGTCAATTAGGCAATGTGATTCAGCCTAGGAAAGGAACTTGTTTTAATCATGTAGTTCCTAAATAATGAAGTTGATTTGCTGAGAAGTTATAAGAATATGGATACAGATAGAAGGCATTTCTATGAATTGGCTTTTACACCAAAACAAGTTAAGATTTGAGAAGGAAGGAAGCCAAATGGAATCCCTTACATATGAGAGACCTGGAAAATCTTTATTGCTCTTTTCAATTCCATGAGAATAAAAATAACTAAGTAGCTCTAAGCTGTGATAGATGATGCTTGTTGTTTAAGGTCAAAGGCACATGGGACCATAATTAAATTTTGTTTTCAGTTTTAATTTTGGTATAGTTGTCTGCATTAAATCACTACCAGGGAAAAATGACACAAGCTACTCAGAGGGAATGTGTTCCTATGGAATCCTTTGGAATTTTAAAAGATGGAAGTCTACATTTGGTAAAAGCCAAAGGGACAATCTTAGTTTCTGTAGGATATGGGATCCATCCTGGCTCAGTTAACTCATGGGGTTACTTTGAAAACAACTGTTTTGCAACTCTTCCTGAGTCTATCTATGAGGGGGAACAGATATTGCAAGGTTGGATATCTGTGACTTTATCTGAATTTAAACCAAGAGCCAAGGGTGTTTTCTCCAGCCATATTTGGAATGTCACATGTCCCTGCTTTTTTCCTCCTATAGCAGGTTTCTATTATCAGAACAAATAGTCAGTAAAAGATATGAGCTCTTTTCTGTTAGCTTACTGGAAAATCTAGAATTAGAACATGTGCAGAAAGTTATAAAATAGCTAAGACTAAACTAAGACTGAACTAGGAATCCAGCAAGTATCTAGGAATTTAATCTGTAGTAATACTTTGGAAATTTCTGTTTAGTGATCATTTAAAAATCTTAAAACTCTTTTAAATGAAGGAGAAATACTTTTAGAAGACATTTTAAAAAATCTCTAATGTCATTTTAAGAGGCCTACTAAAACTTTCATTTGCAAGACAAATGTATTGCTTATTTGTTTATATATTTATTTATTTTTAATATAAATATTTTGCTTGTGTTCTTGTTTACATCATTTATTTCCATGAGTTTTCTGAGTTGCAAATTTTCTCCCCGTCTTTCCCCTACCCCAATCCCAAAACAGCGATCCCACTGTAAAGACCGTCCCCCAATCTTCTCTCTTTTGTACGCTCCTCCAACACCCCTCTAACTTTCTGGTATGGCAGGGAGGGTCTCCCTACAGCAGCCCCTGTATATCTGAATTCCTAGTTGCATGTATTGCAGAGCTTTAGATTCTATATACTTTTGGTTCCTCCCTTGTCATCCTCCACCACCAGAAGGACAAACAATTCAATACAGGCTGTGCATGTGTAATTACACAGTACATCTTCACAGTGGACATATTATGACAGTTTGATCATTTATCTGTCCTTCCTATCCTTCCCCCCCCCTTATTCTATTCTCTACCCTGTCCCTTTACTGAAGTGTGTGCTTCCAGCAACCCTCTGCTAGACCATCCCCTTCCCTCTGGCATCCCGCCTCTCATCCCCATGCCCCCTACTCTCCTGTGTGGCAAGATACCCAGTTTAGAGTTTATGTCATTCCTTCCCTAAGCCAAATTCAATGAGAATAAATGAGAGTAAAGTTGAAACAATTATCCCTTGCCTTTTCTACATGACTAGATTAACCCCATTTTGTCACTCCCTGTCTCCTCTTATTTTAGTCCTCTCCTACCTCAGAATTTCACCTTTAAAAGTATCATCCCCTCATATTCAATTGATCCTATAGCTTCTATGTACACATATACACACATGCTCAGATATGTATTCATTGGCATATATAGCCTCCTATATAGACATATGTGTAAGTATACATATATATGTATGTATGTATATATATATATATATATATATATATATATATACATTTGTATTCCTTTTACCTATCCTCATACTAAAAAAAGTTTCATAAGTTGATATTATAGTTTTTCCATATTGGCATGTAAATAGTTCAACTTTGATAAGTTCCTTATGATTTCTTTCCCATGTTTACTTTCTCATGCTTCTTGTGTTTGAATGTCAAATTTCATTGAATAACCACATTTTCCCTGGAACATTATACTA
Source organism: Pseudocheirus occidentalis (assembly GCA_028646575.1). Classification (NCBI taxonomy): domain Eukaryota; kingdom Metazoa; phylum Chordata; class Mammalia; order Diprotodontia; family Pseudocheiridae; genus Pseudocheirus; species Pseudocheirus occidentalis. Next base: position 3,577 of record JAQQSW010017508.1, on the reverse strand, counting down.
AGTTTTTCTGGGTAGGTGATTCTTTGTTCTAATCCCAGCTCTCTTGCTTTCTGGAATATCATATTCCAGGCCCTTCGATCCCTCAGTGTAGAAGCTGCAAGATCCTGGATTATCCACATTGTGTTCCCACAGTATTCAAATTGTTTCTCTTGGCAGTCTGTATTATTTTCTCCTTTAACTGGGGCTTCTGGAACCTGGCAATAATATTTCTAGGAGTTTACTTTTGGGGATCTTTTTCAAGAGGTGATTGGTGAATTCTTTTAAGTTCAATTTTGCCCTCTGAATCTTAAACATTGGGGCAATTTTCCTTGAGAATTTCTTGAAAGATGCTAAGTTCTTTCTTTGATCATGGCTTTTAGGTAGACCATTAATTTTTAAATTTTCTCTCCTGAATCTCTTTTCCAGGTCAGTGGTTTTTTCAAGGAGATATTTCACATTGCTTTCTATTTTTTATTTGTTTGTAACTGTTTAATAGTGTCTTGGTTTCTCATAAAGTCATTTGCTTCCACTTGCTCCACTCTAATTCTGAAGAAATTATTCGCTTCTGAATGCTTTTGAGATTCTTTTTCCATCTGGGAAATTAGACTTTTTAAGGCATTCTTCTCCTCATTGGCTTTTTGAGCCTCTTTTGCCATTTGACTTAATCTATTTTTAAAGTGTTGTTTTCTTCAGTCAGGTTGTTGACTCTTTTTTTGTGATTTTCTTGCATCCTTCTCATTTCTCTTTCCAGCTTTTACTTCACTTCTCTTATTTGGTTTTCAAAGTCCTTTTTAATTCGATCTATGGCGTGTAGCCAAACTTCATATTTCTTGGAAGCATTTGGTGTGAGATTTCTGTGTTGTCTTCCTCCCCCTCCATACTTTGATCTTTTTTGTCCCCAAAGAAGGATTTTAGAATTTTATTGCTGTTCTTATTTTGGTTCCTTTTCCTCATGTTGGCCGGTCAATTAATTGGTTGATTTTTTTTAGGTCTGTGGAACTCTGCTTCCAGGTGGGGAACCTCTGTCCAAATTACTGGGGTTTTCAGAACTGCCAGAGCTATTAGGGGGGTGCTGCAGCCCCCACCAGCTTTGGCTTGCTGAAAGCGCACCCCAGGACCACCACCCAAGACCACAATCTGGATCCATACCACTCAATGCAAGAGCCCTTGAACTTGATCAATTGTCTCACCCCCCCCCACCCCACCCTGCTATTGGCAGGCCAGGAGCTCTGAAGCAGCCCAGTGGAGGCAGTTGCTAGTTGTAGCAGATCCTTCTGTTTCCCTGCAGCTTCCTTGCCCGGTGGGCAGATTGGCCAACCTGCTTTTCCTCCCCTAAATTTAGCTTGAAACTTTCACTTTCACTGACCTTTCTCTAATCCTTATTTTTCCCAGGGCTAGATAGATGTGGCGATTGCTCCAAGTGCTGCAGATCTGTTCTCTGAAGTATACTCAAGCTGCCTCTTGGCTCCTCCCAACCGTCCTGGGGCCTGGCCCTGGTTTCAGTTTCTGGCTGGACTGGCCTGAGCTCTGGGCCTGCCAGGATATGCTCCTCCTGCTGAGGGGCCTTCAGTGAGAGATATATTTTCTGTATTTTTGTGCGTTTGGGAGACCTAGCATTTGTTTAGAGTCATGTTTTATGGCTATTTAGGGTGGCTGTGCGGGAGCTGCGAAACTTTGCTTCTTCTGTGCTCCCATCTTGGCTCTGCCCTGTTTATTGCTAATTTAATGTAATGAGTTGTAAATCAGAACAGATCTTGCTGTTTTAATCTGAATTTTTAGTTATTCCATGATTTAAGCAAAAAGTTAACCTTTGTAATTGAATGTATATGTAAAGGATTCAATTTCTGAAGTACCTCTTTCTTCCAAAGTGAATATAATCAGAGGACCAACAAGCTTTGTGAAACAATGGCATATGTCTACTATTCAGTTGTGAGGTACAAGTCAGGAACTTCTTTTGTTTAAGACAGCTCAGTTCTGTTAGTAAAGAATAACTTATGAGGTATCTTGTCTATGTAGCATGTAGAAATATAAAGGAAAGTAAAATAGTCTGAATAAGGGATTATACTAGCCCATATTCCCCCTGCTTCTGGTAATTTTCCTCCTACTTCTTTTTGTCTCTTGTCTTTTTAATCTCTTTGCCAGATTTATGTCATCTAGGCTCAGCACCCTTCATTTGCAGATGACATTTCATGCTGAGTACCAACCATTTTCTGAGACCATGACTCATTGCCCCCTAGACTTCACATCAATCAAGTTCTGCACACTGGCTGCAGACCCAGTCCCTTGAATGGAGGGATCCTATGAAGCAGGGAAAGCTCCGTGTCCTCCCTAAGCAAGAAGCAGCTTGGGAAGCTGAGACATTCATCCCTTTTCCCTTTCGATTTTGGGTCCTACCTGTTTTATGGGGGAATGATGGGGTGCTTGGGTGCCTATGCTTGAGCCACAAATTGTAAAATCATATCAGTTTTCAAAATTTCATTTCTCCTTAACCTCAAATCTCTCCAACCTCAGACCATTATCTCTGCCACTTTCCCCTGCCAGCACTCTAAATTACAATCATTCATGAAATGTTTATATCCCTTTAGTGTAATAACTGTCTGTTCCTATGAATCCTTCACCAGATATCTATGATTAACTCCTTAGCCATTATACACATTATGAATCCCTTATTAGCTTCGGGGTATATGTATGCTTCCTTTTTTTGTGACATTGCCAAATTTATTGACTTCTTTGTTTACTTTTAGTTTACAATATTCAGTTCCAGAGTCACTTGAGTTTCAGATTTTTCTCCCCTTCCTCCCCACCCCCAATCTCCGCCATGGTGGCATACAATCATGTATAGGATCTGCAAACTCTATCACATTGTACAATAGACTGATTGTATGGGTGTTGTAGTCAATGGAGTGAACAATGAGAAAAGAGAAAAAAAAACCAAACATTGAAAAAAGTGATAGCATGCATTGCTTCAGTCTCCATTTAACTTCTGGCCCTTCTGTATCTTTCTCTGAATGTAAAAATCTCCTTCCATCCTGAGATTTGTAGAGTTGTCTTTTAACTCTGCATTGCTGAGAGGAGTCCAGTTTTTCAAAGTTGGTCATCACACATATAATGTATCTGTGACTATGTACAAGTTTTTCCTGGTTCTCCTCCTCTCACTTAGCATCAATTCAATAAGCCTCTCCAGGTAATTACGAAGTCCATCTCCTTCCCATTTCTTATTGCACAATAATATTCCATCACATTCATATACCATAACTTGTTCAGCCATTCCCCGATTGATGGGCATCCCTTAAATTTCCAGTTTTTTGCCACCACAAAGAGAACTGCAATAAATATTTTTTTTACATATGGGATCTTTTAAAATTTCTATGATCTCTTTGGGATATAAACACAAAAGTGGTATTACTGGGTCAAAGGGTATACAATTATTTATAGCCCTTTGGACATAGTTCCAGATTGCCCTCCAGAATGGTTGTATCAGCTCACAGCTCCACCAACAATGCATTAGAGTTCCAAATTTTTCACATCCTCTCCAGCATTTGTCATTTTCCTGTTTTGTCATCTGAGCCAATCTGACTGGTGAGATGTGGTACCTCAA